>JARHVA010006060.1:215000-280000 GCA_037957365.1 Torreya grandis
TCCAGGTAGATCCTGGTGTAGGGTTAATAGTAGCTTTATAGTGACACAATCTATTTGAAATTTTATTTTGTTGTTATGGTAAAAATTAATTTATATTTTATGAACATATGGCTTAAAATTAAAAAAGGAGATGAATATTTATAATGTGAAGTAAAATAAGGTGATTCATGTTAAAAACAAAAGGGAAATAAAGGGTTGAGTAGAAAAGAATTATTTGGCTTGAAATAACAAAGATCAACGAATTTCCTTTAATTCTTTCTGATGACAGTGCAAATAAAACTAAAATTCATAAAATTCTAGTGTTCAACTCAAAATTTTATAAATGTAGTGGTGATTTTAGGGTAAATAAAATTCACATCTCTAAAATTTATGCCTTTAAATTGGTTACCCACAGTAAATTTCCTTAAGCACATTTTTTTACAGAGTAGAAGAGAAACATATCATACTTAGACAAATTTTATTAGAATAGAAAAAAGAAAAAACTAACAATATTGATTAGGAACAATACTATTAGTATTAACCAATATAAAAATAATACCATCTAAAATTTACAATGCTTGATAAATGATAAAATATGAATTGTAATGAAATAATGAATAAATTCTTAGTATTCCTCTTTCTATTTTCTATAATTCCACAATGTTTTGTTCTACCCCCTAAATAAGGTGTAGAAACCAATATATATAGGCTTATTTTAATTCATAATATGATTACATTAGTTAGTTACAAAATAACTAAATATATGATAGTTTTCACTAGATATAAGTTCCTCATGTTAAATAATAATAATAATATTTTGTATCCAAAGAGGCAATCTTTTTACAATACACTGATTGAAACTAGAACATGAAATTTATCAAATAGAAATCCTAAAAAATGTATATCTTGATAATAAGGTACCAAGTTGGGATCCTTTTGATTTTATCAATGATGGATATCTTAGTGTAGTTGAAGAGGAAAGTGAAACCAGAGTGGGTGAAGAGGGACTAATTCCTAGTATAGCTAAATAAGAAATTCCTAGAGGGGATGAAGAGGAAGAAGCTCTTGTGGTGACCATCTATGATTTTTTGTTCACATTCTTCTCAAATTATATTTGTCCCTTCCATGCCTCAAATCATTTCTTGTAATAATTGTCAATTAATTTTAGGTCTACAATGGGTTCTTTTAGTAGTTTGATGGTGAAATTTGACATTTCGTCATGTTTGGTTAAGAGAGGTCTCATGACTTCATTGATTTCTATTGCCTTCGCTATATTTTTTTACTAGTTGACACTACCAAGCCCATCATCTCTTGCCCAAAGGTTATTCCTCAATCTATATCATACCTTCTAAAATTGAAAATGAAATTATGGAGTTATGCCATGAAGGCATCCTTGTTGATGATGGTACCATCTTTATTTTCAAGGTGTGTGATTTCAACCTCCTTCAGTAGGGTTATAACTCTACCACCTATCCAAGTAATATATTAGCCTAAGGATCTCATATCATCAATCAATTGATTCAAGGATTTCCTTATTCTAATGATATAGGAATGAGAAATGCTTAAATCCTCTAAGGGTACCAGGTTTAGTTCTTTAAATTTATTCATCTTAATCAACTTAACCAAGTGTATTAATTTTTCATCATAAATCCCATAGGTACTTTCACCCATAAACATTTTTTATAAACCTCATCTCCTTTTAATTTATACCAAGATAAAGTATTTAGAGTATTAAACATAACCTCAACTACACATTCCACCTTGGTGCTAGCCTCTTTTGTAAATGAGTCTTTATTTTGTTGTTCTGACTTAGTTTTCCTTTGTTGCATCCCTTTCACCAATTTTGTGGCCACATCACTATATGCCTTCAGATTTAAGAGGGGGAATTCTAAATATTTTTTATATTGTCCAATATTATCTTTCTTATTTTTGGTGAGTGTAAATAGGGTTTATTTAGACTCATATATATTTATTTGATCTAGATGTGTCACTTTTCTTTCAATTACCCTTTTCATTACTCCAGATTATTTATAAATTTTTAGTGATACCAATAAAGGTTCTACTATAACCAAATAGTTCCTTTCTATTTTGGATGAATTTATTTATTTTATCTAAAATTTATTTGATATATCACCCTGATGCTAAGTGGAAGGTGGTAAATTAAGAGTCGATGTCAATCCTTGGAATGTAGATGTTTGAGAAGTAACTGTGGAAGTGAATAAGATGAAGGCAAAACTAGCTGATGAGATGGGAAGTTTTATTTATGAGGATGATGAAGAACTAGTGCTATTTAGAGGACTTTTCAAGAATAAATTAACTTATGGTATGAAAATAGTAGTCTTCTACTTTGAAAATTGAGATCCAGGCCTTGGTATAATTAGTGGCAAATTAGACATTATAGAGACCTTTGAGGTGGATGATACAATAAAAGGATTGATAGTGGATAAGGTTACAATAATGGGCATAATTACATGAATAATGAAGGGCTTGTAGTGTATTAAGTTTAGATTACTTGGTGTTGGTGGTTTACAAGTTATACCCTAGGGTAGTTACTCTAAAATAAGGGATGAAAATAAACACACTCTTCATTAGTCATACATGGCTCTTCATTGACAAGAAGTAGGGGATGTGAATCTAGTGTAGAAGCTACTAGTGTCATAGTGAGTGGTGTTACTACCTCAATTGAGGATGAATAAGACACCATTGAATGTTTTACTATCATTGAGGTAACATTCTCAACTTGGGATGGGGTGATGGATGTTGTTTCTAAAAAAGAGACCTGCTCAATATGCTTATTATGATCAGTCTTTCGCTTCCCCATAGCTGGAGATAATGCTTGCAAGATTCTCTGACTTAGCTATGGGTTGATTGGTCTCTCTTCATTAGCATCAACAACCTAAATTATTGATGTGTATACACCTTCTTGAGCGATTTCACACTTGAAAAATTAATAATAACTATCATATTTCAATCTACCCTTAACAAGCTAAACATTAACATATTTCAATCTTTGCTTCACCTCTTGATAATTTATGGGATTAATATATAACCTATCCTCATCCTTAAGCTCATGGTGGTAGGTAATGTTTAAGGCTGACCTATGTTTAATGAAATTTTTTAAAGCTATGTGTTTCATGTCCCACTACCTAATGTCATCCCTTTTTAAGTCAAAATTAGGTCTTTCTGTTGTAGTTGCAATGATAGAAATCCAGATATCTATTTAAAACTAGCTAATGTTAGATAGTTGAGGATGATTTGAAACCAAAGAGGATATGTCTTGATTCCAACTACCCTCACAATTATGAAATATGGGTAATAATAATAGACTCCTAGGGTTCTCAGGGTTGTTCTAATTTCTTATAACAATATAGGCATGGGCCTTTCATAGATTGCCTTGTATACTATGGGATAGAAATGTTCATCTATGGCCTTCATATATTACTTATACTTGTACACTTTGACCTTTGAGAAAGTATGAAGAATATTCCATCTTATCTTGGGGTCCCAATTGGTGAACTGAGGAATATTTTGGGTGACACAAATGGCATTCCACCAAGTAGGACATCATGTAAAAAAGATCCCACTATTTGGCCATAACTTTTTTCATTTGTCCTTCTAGGTTACTAGAAATAGTTTTTACCAAAGAGGGAGTCTTTCAATCATAAATTATCATGAACATAAGTGGGATCCATTTCTCATCCACATGACCTATATCTTTATCCCAATGTAACTAATTCATCATAACGATTCCCATTATTACTCCTCTTCTAAATTATATAATAGGAATATAGATAATTTTAGTTTTCCACACAAACTTACCTCTATTCTCATATTAGTCCCTTAAAATATCCATGATATTAGGGGTTCAAAGCCATTGAGTTATAGTCTCTTGATTGTACTTAATCTCTAGTCTAGAAAAGTCATAGTAAGTGTAGAAGGGTAACTCAGCTATGAAGGCAATATAATGGTCTTAATTTAAAGGTTTAATCATATTATCAATGCATGTAGACTAAAACAACATATGGTAGATTAAGTATACACAAGGGAATACCTCTAGGTTAGATCATGTTTTGTGTAAACTTGCATATTCAAGATCCAAAATATCTAATCTATTTTCTACCTCATTTGAGTCTTCTTCATTGTCACTGTCTTAGTCTACGGTATTATCTACATGGTAGAATAGTTCATTGCAATGTTTATATTTTGTATCTAATCTAATAGAAATTAAATTGGTATCCCAAAAGATGACATTTATCCCACAAGATTAGATGAATGTAACTTATTCCTACTTGTTGACTCTAAATGCTTTAGCTTCAACCTTAGTTTCAAATTATGTGATTAACAAGCTTGTAACTTACTTTAATAGTGGAGGGATATACATAAATATTTATAAAAATCATAGGATGCTTCATAATATAGAAAATAGTAGATGAAGGAGAACCTATTGCTTTGAGGTGATGAGTACTAAAATCTAAATTTAGAAGTTAAATTGAATAATGTGAGTCATAAATAATAAATGTTTTAATTTGCCTTGATTTAAAGCTGGGGTGACTCTTTGGTTTTAATATAATGACTTTAAAACATAATTTTGAGAAATCATCCAATATTTGACTAAAATTTGTCCATGTCTATTATCATCATAGGCTTGACTTTCTCATTGACTTGGTTTTATATCCATCAAAATGATCCCCATGAGCATTTAATCGACACTTACAATTGATGATTTATGAATAGATTTATGCCACCTAGGTTTTACTTTTATGACATATACTCAACACTTGACACCTTCTTAGGTATTTTAGCCTTTTATTCTTAACACCAAGCCATCCAGGTGGATTGTGTGACACTTTCCCAAGTGTTTTCATCTAATTGGATCATTCTTATATAATTATTGTAGGCATTGACCCATTTCATCCTTTGGTTAATGTGACCTCAAAACTTTCTCTAGTTTACCAAGTGATAAGTTATTATTGGCTTGTATTTTTTCATGGCTTTGTTATATCAAACTATTAAAGAACCCAAATGTCATGACACTTTTCCAAGTATCACATTTTAATTTGATCATGTACTCACTAGGTTCTGTGGCTTATTTTGATAGTGTTATTTTCATGAGATATGGGTCCATGTGTCTTCATCCCATTGCTCACAATTTTTGTGTGGTTTCCATGTTAAATCTAGATACCCAATATTAAGAAACTAACTACCAAGTATTATCCTATCCTAAAATCATAATATTATGAAATTAAAATATTACATCTAAATTATGGGGAGCATGATCGAGTGCCAAGTGGCATGATGCATTAGGATTGAATTATTATGAGAATTTGGAAAATAATAGAATCCTTGGAAGGTTGTGACTTGGTGACACATGATGTGTTCCTATTGAATCGTGGGGTCATAATTTGTTTTAACTTATTCTTAAGATGATTTCCATGACTAAGTGACAAATTCAAAACTCCCATTGGGTTGCATTTTCATGACATTTTCTCAAAGGCTAAAATATGTGTGACAAAGTTTGAAACTTGTGTGGCTAAGTCACCAATGCAAGAAACATTCTCGTGTGGCAATTGAAGATGAGATAACATCAAGTTCATACCAATTAAAAAGCTGAAAAAGTTAGCAATTTATGGGATAAAAAGAAAGGTGGCAAGCCTAAATTTATAAAACTGAATCACAAAATCCAACTTGGACTTCAATCTAAAATTTAATATCAATTTTATCATAATATTAAACATAATCTTTATCATAGTTAAAGCTAGACTATGATTTGAAAAACTTTGATTAAGCAACCTTGGTCGAGTTTCAAGGATTGTAACTTGGATTTTTGAATGTAAACCTTAATAAGAACAATTCTAAACAAATCATATCATTAGAAATATTAGTGAACTAGACATTAATTAAATATTCAAATATACCTCATTAATAGCTATCATGAATTAAGATGAATTCTAAATATTTCAATTCATATAAGGGGGTTTTAGACATATGACACCAGAGGTGAGGTATATCTTAGGGCAAATGATCTATATTTTTCATGGGGTCCCCATTTTGGAAAATGGGGCATGTTGATCTCAATAAATGCCAACCTCTATAGGAAATATAGTAATCTGTTAAAATTCAGATATTCTAGTTTAGAATATAATCCTCAAGTAGTCATTCTTTGGTGGATGTAAAAAATATTAGAATTGATATTCCATAACTAGAAACTTTCCACTTGATGGATTAAAACCTAGAAATATAAAAACCATTCATACTATGTGTGTTTATTTTTTAATTGATTGACCAACATGGCTTTGGGTTTCAAAATCAACATGCTCAAGCTTTAGAGACTTGAACATAGGTTCTAAACAAGTACTTTTTAGATATATACAATTATGATCATATTTTAAAGGGATGGATTGGGCATTGCTCTACTACTAGCTAGATATGTATATCCTCAACAAAGATACATTTAGCTCCACTCTAGGCCTTGTTCCATTACTAGTTGAACATCCATATCACTAGTGGAGGTTACCTAAATCACCTGAAAAGGAATGAAACTTATATTGTCAAGTATTTTTTAACTTGATACACATACTTTTGTTTTATTTTATTTATAACCCTTAAAGGTTGGGAGCCATTTCATTGGATAGTTTTAAAGGTATTTTATAACTTTCACTCAAGAAATACTCACTTTCAATCACTGAGTTTTGCCTAGGTAATCTTATGATGTGGGATTAAGTACCATTATTCATACACATTCATAATTTTAAGACCTTCATTGAATCATACTCATCCTTGTTAGAATTGGATTACAATAAAAATAAAATCACAAACTCTATGAAATGACAACTTTTAAATTAGATCTTTCCAATTTTCCAAACCAATACATAATGTAGTCTCTTACTTTGGACAACTAGCTATTGGGATCCACATGGGTTTTAACACGTCAAATCTCAAGTTTCATTTAGATTTTAGGACTTAGATAAAATTTAAGATAAACATATAATTGTGCCTAGAGGACTTATTTCTAGGTTACAACACACCAAAATAGATCTAAGGAAAGAAAAGAATTGAAATCAAATACATAATGAGAAAGTAAATCATAAATGAAACTAAACTACCCCTATCTATTTATAAATTAAACCAACTCATAGTTGTTTGGTTAGGATATAGGGGTAGATGAGTAGTAGTGCTTCAAGTACTATCCATTTACTAATAGGGCTAAGTCATTTCCTTGTACGTCTTTTATTTTAAATGCATTATCACCTAATATCTCTTTAAATTTATATGACCCAATCAAAAGGGGAATGAATTTTTCATGATATATTTTTTTCTCATGGGATTTTTCCCATAGTAATACTAAGTCTAAGAACTACAATATTTTTCTTATATCCCTTTTTTCAAACCACCTTTTGACAATGTCCTGGTGTTTGATGAAATTTTTGAGGACTTTATCTCTAGCATCTTCCATCTAGACTATATTAAATATTCTCAATTAGACTCTCTCATCATAATTCATATATTAATCCATGAACTTATAAGTAGGTAGCTACAATGTGATGGAAAATATTGGTTGCTACCCATACACTAGTAAGAATGGAGATGAATTTAAAGCCTACTTATATCTGGTATGATCTGCCTAGAGAGCATATTGAAATAGTGATTTACATTCCCTTATACTTTTATCTAATTATTCTTTTATTACATTAATTAGGTTCTTATTTTTTGATTCTACAACACAATTTCTTTACAGATAATAGTTTGAGGAAAACTTTAAAATAATCTTATTATCATAGGCACACTCAATGAATTCTACAAATTGGAAATTCGGACCATTATCACATACCAGAGACAAGGGAGTCACAAATTTGGTTATAATATTTTCTACCAAGAATTTTATAACATCAATTGCATTAGAGTTATTAGTGGTAATTTCTTCAATCCACCTGCTACAATAATCAATGGCTATTACATAAATTTATAGCTTACTGAAGAGTTAGGATTGATGACTCTAACAAAGTCCATTCCCCATTGGAAAAATGGCCTTGTTTTAATCACAATTTAAAAAATCAAGGTTTCCCTTGCTTATCTATTATCAAACACTTGATATTGATGACACACTTGAATGTGAACATGTGCATCCTTGAATATTATAGGCTAGTAATAGCCTAATTTGAGTATTTTGTGGGTATTGGTTCTACCTGAAGGATGTCCACTTCCAAATTTATCATGGAAGGTATTTTTTATGTCTAAATATTTCATTATAAAGATGCATCTTAAGTAGATTCATTCATAGATATTTCTATAGATCACTCCTCTTTTGATCATAAAGTGTAAACATTTGATATTGAGCACTCTCCTCTATTCTATTCTATATTCCAAAGGGAAAGTATCACTCAATAAGTATTATATAGTGTCATTGTACAAAAATTTAATTATGACATGGTTTGATTCTACTTGACAAACATTAATCTAAGAATCAGTCTTAGTAATCAACTGAATTAAAACTTAGCCTTGTACCATATTAGTTTAATTAATTTTTATGTCATATTATTGAAGCTTGGTCATCCACTTCCCTCATCTTACCCCTAACTCATTATGTCTAAGAATAATCTTAATGGTAGGTTTATGTCAAATAGAATAAGTCTTATTTTTTAGGATGTAGTGTCTGAACCTTTTCATGGCCTTTACCAAAGTGTATGCTTGTTTATCTTTGAGTGTATATCTCAATTTATTATCCTTCAAGTTTTTACTCTTGAAGGTGATTGGGTGTTCCTTTCCATCTAATTTATACATTAAAAAACCATCAATCATGTGATTATAATCAAAAGAATAGAAGTATAATCATTATCAAAATTTGGGATAATCAATACGAGTACATGTACTATGGATTCAATGATGTCTTGGAAGGATTTCTTAGACTCAAACATCTAATCAATATTTTTTCCTTATTAAACATAGTTATTAGGGGTATGATAATTTTGGTGAAACCTTTGGTTATGAAAAAGATACTTTTTGGGGGGTTCAAAGAGATACCAAAGGTCATATATTTCTCTAGAACTTAATGGAGGTACAAAATGTGATCCTTCTTATTCTTAGAGAAAATGGTTAAGTCATCCATTTAAATAATAATTAACTTACAAATTTACCTTGGAATTCATGATATATGGCACATTTAAAAGTATCTCCAAGATTTATGAGTTCAAAAGGCATCCTTCTATATGCAAACATTCCCCACTTGGTTGTGAAAGTAGTTTTCATCCTATCTTCTTTGTTGACCAGCACTTGGTTTTATCTAGAGAATCCATCTAAAAAATACATCATTTAAAATTTGATAACCATTTGTATTACCCCATCCAAAGAGGTAAATAGGTATTTATCCTTTTATGATGATCTATTAATATTTTAAATGTCCATGTAGAGTCAAAATTCACCATTCTTCTTCTTGATTGGGACTAGGTTGGCCAACCATGTGGAGTGTCTTCTTAGGAAGATAATTCTTACATCTAGTAACTTCTTCACTTCCTTATTAATAAAGGGTTTTATAAGTCGGTTCATAGGTCTTTTATTTTACTTTAAATTTTTCTATACTTCCTTCACAGGGATCATGTGAGTGATGACTTAGGTGTCAAATACTTTAAGATCTTTCCAAGACCATGCAAGGACATCCTTGAATATAGATAATATTTTTGTAACTTTGGTCATCTATTCCTTAGTATAGACTAACCTAATGTTGGTATTTTATGGATTACTCAATGAATAAAAATTTATTTGTTTCAAGTCTCTGCCACTTAGTTTGGGCATCTTGTTATCACTTGTTAACTTATCTTTATTGAATATCCTTTTAAGAGAGACCATTCCCTTAATAATTCTATTCTTCTTAATTTGGATCATGTCATCTTTTTTAGTTTTGACCTCATATGTAGACTCTTATTCCTATTCATTAGTTATGTGTGATTTAAAGACTCTAGAACCAACCATGAAATCAATGATTTATTTATCATCATCAAACACCTAAAAGTGATTGATTTTTTTTGGCATGAAAGGGCATGATATCATTTTTAAAAAAAAATTCTATAAATTGAGAGCCTAAGGAAGGGATATATTTTATATTATGTAATATAACACATCCACCAATAAATTTTGATCCTTGGGTACAATGGAAATGTTAAAAGCCTCAAAACTCTCAATCAAATCCCAATATTTAAACTTACATTTATTTAAATAAGAAATATTGCATTGATACTAACTACGTACCTATTTAATTAATAATTCCAAATCACCATAGACTAAAAATTTCCTTAACTTATGCTTGAAAATAAATTGAAGCCCTAAGATCAAGGCCTCATATTTTACAAGATTATTAGTGCATGGAAATTAGAGGCTATAAGATGCCAAATATTGTTTAGTAACTAGATTTATTAATATGATACCTACCCCTAATAATTTTTTAACTCTCATTCCATCAAAATAAATCATCTATAATATTTAATCCTTGGCCACTATGTTGCTTTCATTTGAATCAACAATATCAAGAGCATACATACATAAGTCTATGGATTGGAAATTTACCTTTTCATTATTGGAATTATATATTGTAGTCATAAACATCATTCTCAAATATTTTTCAATACATATTTGATTTGACACACCCCTCCAAGGCATCCATATGTGTGACTAATCCATTGACATGTATCCACTCAAGGATTTTGTCCAATCTCTAAGGTCTTCTAGAATTAAAAGTTCTTATGAGTTCACTAAGGTCTCATTTTAGGATAGTGAATTTCTAGTAAATAATCCCATGGATAATGACCATTTCAAATTGTGTAATAAAGGTATCATTAAGCTAGTTTCACCCCATGATATAATCCATTATCAAATTGAGGAACCAATCATGGGATGCTTCCCTAAAGGTAAGTGGGAAGAGTTTGTAGGATAAATCTTCATAGATGACATTCAAAATCCTAATAGCTACCTTAAATAACTTGATATGATATTTATAATTTATGCCTCCAAGTGGGTTGAAGAGGGGGAGGTACTTTTTAGGGTTCCCAAGAAAATCATGCATGAGACATAGCACATTCATGAAGGATCCTCCCAACTATGCCATGACTAGCTAAATTTCAAATAGAGGAGTGGATGCTAGTTCACTGGAGAGCTAGGGTGGGATTTGGACTTCCCACATTTCCCTTTATTGAATCTATATTTCTTATGTGTTTATAAATATCTAAGGGGGGCTCTATTTTTAAAGCAAGATCTTGTCTAGACCCTAGGTAACTCTAGGATGCTAGGCAAAGGATGTATGACATAAATTGAAAATACCAAAAAAATCATCAAATATTACTAAAGAAGGTAAATATTGGTTAAATTAACCTAAATAAATCCCACATAAAATTCTAAAATCAGGTAAGGTGGTCTTAATTTACCTTTATCTATCTAGATCTTTCAAAACTTTGGAGCTTTCACAAACTTATCATTAGATACTTGGTTTAACCTAAAAATATCAATGTTAAAAAACAAAAATCAATCAACCCTCAGTGTATTATGATTATAAGAACATTTTCAAAGTGAGATCATGTAAAATATATCTTAATGATATGTGAATGAACCCAATTTATATTTATAAAGCCTTGGTTTGTATATCTTTCATAAATAATCAACTACACACTAAATTTTACACTTATTTACTATAGATCTAAAGTTATTATTTCAAATTATGTAGACATTTGAAAATATAGATGAAATAGAGCCTGATCTATTCAAGGAATTTAATAGCATGCCTATCCTTAGTGACTTTAGATGAGATTTAAATACACCAAAGGAGCAATGTGAGACTGTTTCAAGACTTGAGCTAGTCTTTGAAAGACTTTTTGAAATGAACACTCTTTCACAAAAATATTTAAATGGTTGTATAGATCTCACATAGGTGAAATGAAACTATTTTGTTTACATAAATATTTGTGTATTAAAATAAATTATTCTATATTTCAACCAAAATATGTTGCAATTTTACTCAAAACCAAACAAAAAATAAATCTACCCTTATTCTAGCACCATCTTTTGTCTCCTATTAGTGTGCATCTATGTCAAGAATGTAATGCTAACAATAGAGTAATATATCTCAGTTTATTGTGTATGCCTTGTAAGACCTTAGGTCTTAATTCAATTTTGATATAATGACTATATGACTACCACCTTTAGCCTATAGGTATACCTTACTATAGGGATAATAGTAGCTTTATAATGACACAATATATTTGATATTTCCTTTTGTTATTATGGTGAAAATTGCTTTATATTCTACCAACATATTTTCCAAACTCAAACAAGTAGATGACTATTTGAAGTGAGTAGTAAACTAAGGGAATTCATGTAAAAAAACAAAAGGGAAAGAAAGTGTTGAGCAAAAAATAAAATTTGGACTGCATTAATATATATCAACATATTTCCTCTGATTCTTACTAATGATAGTGCAACTAAAACTAAAATTCATGAAAGTCTAGTGCTAGACTCAAAATTACATAAATGTAATGGTGATTCTAGGGTAAATAAATTGAACATATTTGAAAATTATGCCTTAAAATTAGTTACCCATCATAAATTGCCTTAAGCACATTTTTTTACAAAGTAAAAGAGAAAAAAAGAATACATAGACAAATTTTATTAAAATAGTGATCATATAAAATACAAAAAATGGGTAACTTGAGCATGGATAATTACACCCAACCCATAGGTCCCTCTTTCTTGCTCTCATGAACCTCATAGGCTTGTTTTCACTAATTTTTAGTCATCCATAGCCTTCTGGACCAGATCGTAGCAAAGCCAAGACCCTCTTTTCATGACCAAATCATCCCCCTAGGTCACATCTCATTGGGAAAATAGCACCACACTAGGACAATAGCACTAATGCCAATTCTATCCACTTTTGGCTCTATTTTCCAAGCTTATTTCTTACCCAAATGGTCAATTCATTTTGGTTTTCCATCCTTATCCATTTGACCCTAACATGAGCAAATTCAATCCATGACCAATAGATCCATATAAAATCCCATTCAAAGATCAATTAGAAAGGGTTGGAAAATACTATCAAGCAAGCAAGAATACAAGTGAAACCACTCAAGCAATCTTCCCTATTCTTTACATACAACCATCTAATATAGTCCTAAGCACATCTTAATCTCTATACCAGTCCCTAGAAATCTCAAACACATCTAGTTTAGCATTTATTTCATTATCTTATCATAATTGCACCATGAACTTTCAAAGGGACAACTACATATGGATTGATCCCTCTTAAGAGTATTAGTATGTAGGTAATGTGACCACACATGTGGTGTAAAAAACATCCAGTGCATCTTAAACATACTAACCCCTTGTCCCTATTTTCCAAAGTTTTATTCAAGTAAATCAAAATTTCAAAAATGAAGAAAATTATCTTTATAGGGATCACTATTGATAGTGAGGCTTCACAAATTAATAGATAAGGTGAAATAAACCTGCTGAACAAAACCCAAAAAGCTTAGATTCTTAAGATAATAGTGTTAAATAAGAAATACAACACCAGTGCCACTCCTATCCACCTTCATAAATCCTATCCAATCCAAAAAAAAAATTTAGAATCATGTTTACAACAATGTCCCAGGCCCACAATGTGAATATCAGACCCTATCTCAATCAGATCAACATAGTTTAAGATAAGTAATATTTTATCCCTCTTATTACTACTTTTAGAAAATATCTAATTACAAATAAATTTCACAAATTAGTATCTTATTTACTACATATTATTTATTGATTTATCAATCTAGACCCTTTAACTAAATTAGGAATAAAACCTTAATATTCCCAAAACTGTTAAAACATTTGGTAAACCTCACTAACTTTGTTTTCAAATAAAAACCCTAGAAACCTTAGGGTAAATTTCCAACTCATTTTTCTTATATTTTTCTAAAATCATAAATTAGCATTAAAATTTTAAATTTTTCTAGTAATTTTAAAAATAATTATCTTGCAAACCCTAGTTGCCCATACTAGGTTCTAGTATTTTTTTAGTAATTTTCCAATCATTTTTTGAATTTTTACTAGCATATTTAAATCAAAAAATATATTCAAATTTAAAAATTAAATATTAATTCTCAAAAACATTTATTTTTTAAAACCCTAGTTGCATACAATAGGTCTTGTTAAATCACATATTTTCTAATAACTTTATAATTTTTCACTTGCATATATAGTTCAAAAATTCACTTTCAATTTCAAAATTCTATAGTATTTTTTAATAATATCATTTTTTTAAAACCCTAGTTACATGTACTAGTTCCTATTTACCTCTTGAGGTATCACCTTACATTATAAAATAATATTTAAAAAATGGATCTCACTTATTTACAATTTTTTCTTACATTTCTTGCAAATAATAAGGTGACCATAATTGGTCCTATCATGTAAGTAAATGATGAAGTTTATCATATGTTAATAAAAATCTTCATTTTTTGCATTTCATGTTTACTCTTTATAATTATAGATTATATTACAAAATTTATTACTTAAATATCACAATATTTTAATATTTCTTTTGCATACACTTTCTCTCTCATGCGAAATAATGTCAAACTCTATTTTTCTAAACCTGCTAGAAATATTATGTCACAAGTAAAATATCTTTGTGCATTCATGCACAAATTCATTCCCTCTACCCTTTGTTCTCTATCTCTCATATGGAAAAAAAATCAAGTTTATCTTGTTACACATATTAGACATATCATAGCATATGTCAAAGTTATTTATGCATCAATGAATAGTTCCATACTCTTTATCCCTTATTTTCTATCTCTCATGTGAAATTTTTTCTATAATTATATTTATATACAATTTATAACTCCACTTACATGCATTTTATCCCATACACATGATTTCTACCTTTATATATATGCTTTCTTGGCTACTCTTATTTCAATGTCATATTTCATGTAGAGGAAATAAATCCATTCTGTTCCCCTCCCTCAAGATGGTGATAACTACTTTCACTCTAGCAAGGTCAATGCTATCACCCCTCCAAAAGGTGAGGTAGCATATACTATTGTTCTTAATGCATACATTTAGGCTATAGCCTCATTAAAACCTCTTCAACATTTATGATTACGTGTTCAATTAGAAGGAACTAGGGTTTACACTTGTGAGACTCTAAGAGATCAAATTACTAGTATGATCAATTTAATTTCAGATTTACAAACATATAATAAGATATTACATGAAAATATCACAATAATGGAAAATTAGATTATAATACAAAAGCATAAAAGGCACCCTAGTGTTAATCACGTATATGCACCTTCACCTAGTCAATTGGTTACATATTAAAAGAAAAAAATACATCAAATTAACTCTATAACTAGTGATTCAAAAAGCATTAAAAGATCAAATAAGAGTTCAATTTAAGTAATGAGGGAAATGATTAAATATAACTTGATCAAACTACCTCCTCTACAACCAATGAGAAGATCTATATATTATTGTGCATATCATAGAATGCATGAGCACCACATATATTCATGTTTGGCATTGAAAACACATATACAATAGATAATTTCTAATGAGAAACCTATATAGGTTAAATCAGTTAAGCAATCCATAGTGACATAGGAACACATTCACAAAGGGTCAAATTTAGAAACAATACAAAAGTGGTTACCAAAACATAATGTAGAACAAGAAAATGATCAAAAAGAAAAATTAGATCAACAAATAATACCACAAGCATAGGTAAATCATGAAATAGATGTCAATATACCTCTCCAAAATGAGGCTCAAATTTTAAATCAATATGGGTTTGGTCAAAAATATATACAATAGTTTTATTATCAAGGTCAAGGGTTGGGTAATCATGCTCAAGTAATCACTACTCCTATTCTAGCAGTTGATATTGTTTTTCACCAAGGTTTGGGATTTATTAAATTTCCTAAGGCAAGTCATTCATAAACATAATTTATCAAAGGAAATGATCCATATATAATAAAAGTCAACACCAAAATTTTATTAGTTCAAAATCAATAAGATAATGACGAGTGGAACAATATAGGTCATTAAGATTTCCAAGATACCACAAGTGAATATAAATATTTATAATCATATTTGAATCCATTCCCTCATGCATGATTCCTTTTTTCAATACGTGACACCATCATAGGGAGTCTCCCATGAGACTCATTGGTTAGTATCATCTCTCCTTAGTCTCACTTGTACATAGTTTCTTTTTACTTGTACATAGTTTCTCAGTTTTTCTTTTACACAATCTCTTTATGATTGATTGTACATAGCTCAATATGTTAAAAAAATCCAAAATTAATACATAATTTCAAAATATCAAAAACATACAAAAATGTCAAAAATACTAAAAATAATTTAACATTTAAAAACACAATAAAATTCAAATATGTCAAAAACACCAAAAACATTTCAATTGTATACATCATCCATGTTTTACATTTATACTACTATGTTATACTTATATTTGTTATTCTACGCTATTATTTGTCAAATTTATCTACATTACCATGCTTCACTTGATTTTATTTGAGTGTGTGTAGTAACCTCCATCTCTTTGATTGCTTCACTCTACCCATTGAGGGGTCATCCTACTTCTACATTTAAGACACACATCGATATACATACCCACTAGGGGCATCCTCTACATGACTACACCATGCAAGTTATGTCATTTCTACACCACACACTCTAGTTATCATGTTGATGTATATTATTTACTAGATTACATAGATTACTCTATCAACAATCACTAGAATATAACACTTGAGTATTTATTAATATATACCTATTATTTTACTAATATTTCTTACATACATTCACTTCATTCTTTGATTAGTTATATGCATTTAAAATTCTAGTTTCTTACATGATTTCTTTTCTCGCTTAGCATTAGCTTGATGCGATTGCATTTCTCAATTCCTATTTGTCTCTAGTATGTGCCTTAAGACATTTTACACTATCCTTTGCTTCTATTCATGTGTGTGATTTAGGACATTTACCAATGTCCTTTGCCATTACTCCTCTATGTGATTGTGGCTTCCATGCCAATCTTGCTTATTTTAATTATATGTGTATGTGGCATTTAAACATGCCTTGTATGCTTGCCTTCTAGTTTGAGTGACATGTGCTCATGTCCATTGACTTTTTGGCCCCTTGGCCACTCTTGTATACTTCTTGCTTCTTGACTTATGTGCTTGTTACTTGTTTTATTCTCATTATTTGTAATGCCATGATCCAAATCATGCATTATCTTGCTTCTTGGATGCCATGATGGACATCATGATCCATCGTTCCAACTAATAACTAATAAATAACAATTGATAAGACTTTAAATTCTACTTCACTACATTACACATGTTATTACATTGTTACATATTACATCTATCTAGGCATACCCTTTTTGATCTAACAATCTCTCAATATAAACCATGTGATATCTTGAGATATATTGTCGATTATCATTGCTATATCATGTATCTATGTAGTATAACACACTTGCATGGATCTTTTTTTAAAGGGAAATATTTATAGTGTCTTGATTCATACCATCAAAAGAGGGGACAATAAATAGGTGTATTATCATAGAGATTAAAGCTCTTAATGGTCAAAACAACATCATTTAGAACACCCAAAATAACAACTAGACATGAAACCAGTCAGAATAGACTAGGTAGATAGTAAATAATCTAAAATAGTCATCAAAATTATCCCAAGACAATAGCATCAAGACTAGACTATAATTCTAATGGTGCTACTATCCATTTCTCGTGCTCTTATCCAACTAGTAGAAAAAATAGATTTTCTAAGAATAGAGAGAAAGGTAAGTTTAGTTATAGTTTTGTCAGCTATAGTTTAGACTAGATTCAGTAGTTTTAGTACAATTTTGCTCTTGGAATCCATGTTTTAGACACCAATGATTGAGGGTAATGTGTGTGACACCTTTCTTTTTCTTTCCAAGTTTATTATTACTTAGGCATTCTCAATAGTTGGATGCCTTACTCCATCTGTAGGTGGTTGGCATCATTTTGGTTTGGCTTTCATACAAGGCTAAATTTCAAGTTCCCAAGTTTTTAAGTTCCTAAGTGGCTTCCACATAAGTTAGATTTTCAATTTTGGAGTGGCTTTCATATAAGTCTAATCCCTATCTTTTAAAATCACCAAGAGTGGCCTAGTTTCTAGAATACATTTAACTATCCACACCAACAATGTCAGATCATAGTACATTCATGGGCTTCAAGATCGATCTCATATGACACACATTCTATATTGGTATTAGTTTAAAACTTCAATTCATGGTGTAATGATGGATCCAAAGGACTATTTAGTGTTTGTATTCTTGAGCCACCTATTTAGAGAGATTGGACATAGATTCCAGACATTGATAAACACATGTTTGAGCACCTAGCTTCACTTAGTGGGTGATGATGGAGCCAAAGGGATAGCCTGTGAATTCTTGATTCACTTTGGGGGAATTAATCACTCAACATTGTTTACAATATTACACTTGGTTCATCACACATCTAGTATCACCTAAGACATCCAACATTACTGAGTAGCATAAAAGGTTTTATATTTTTTTGCATACTTGGTGAGGTGTATTCATTCATTTCTCTCTCTCTCTCTCTCTCTCTCTCTCTCTCTCTCTCTCTCTCTCTCTCTCTCTCTCTCTCTCTCTCTCTCTCTCTCTCTCTCTCTCTCTCTCTCTCTCTCTCTCTCTCTCTCTCTCTCTCTCTCTCTCTCTCTCACCCAGCTTTGCACATTATTATTTAAGATATAACATATCTAGTAAGAATTGATATACTATTTATTTTTACTTGCATATTTAAACTTCACAATGTGCTCTCTATACACACCTAATGTCATAAAATTGCATAGGCTTTACCCTTGTAGGTAAGTTTATGTACGCTTTCTATTTTTTCTTTATCCTAAAATTTCACTTTATTACATCACTAGAATAAAGGGGGGGGCAAATGTAGTCATATAAAATGAAAAAAATTGGTAACTTGAGCATAGCTAATGATACCCAACCCATAGGTCCCTCTTTCATTCTCTCATGACCCTAATAGGCTTTATTTCATTGATTCCTAGTCATTCATAGCCTTTTAAACCTAATCCTTATTGAGTCAAAACCCACTTTTCATGACCAATCCATCCCCTTAGGTCCTATATCCCTAGGACAATATAACCACACTAGGATAATAGTGTTAATTCCACTCTTATCCACTTTTGGCACTATTGTCCAAGTTCATTTCTAGCCCCAACTATTAATTCTTTCTATTTTTCCATCTTTATCCTTGTCAGCATAATGTGAGCAAATTCAATCCATGATCAATAGATCCCTATAAAATCTCATTCAAAGATCATTTGAAAAGGGTTCACAAATATTATCTAGCAAGCAAGAAGACAAGTGAAACTACTCAATAATCTTCCCTATTCTCTACATACAACCATCTAATACAGTCCTAATCACATCTTAATCTCCACACCAGTCACTAGCCATCTCAAGATCATCTAGTTTATAATTTATTGCATTCTCATATCATATTTATACCATGAAGTTTCAAAGGGAGAACTACATATGGCTTAATACCTCTTCATATTATTGGTATGTAGGGAGCATGCCCACACATGGGGTATACAACATGTCTAGTGCATCTGACACATATTAACCCCTTGTCCCTATTTTCCAAAGTTTTATTCAATTACATTGAAGGCATAAAAACAAATAAAATCAACTCTACAAGGAGCACTACTGATATTGAGGCCTCAAATAATTCATAGATAGGGTCACACAAACCTACCAAAAAAACCTAGAAATCTTAGATCCTTCGGAAAAAACATCAAACAAGGATTACAGTGTTGGTGTCACTCATGTCCACCTTTTGTGCTCTTGTCCAATTATAAAATGAAAGTTAGAGTCCTATGTGTGATAGTTTGCTAGGTCCGCATTATCAATATCAGACCATATCTTAGTCAGATTATCATAATTTAAGGTATGTCTTATTTTATCTCATTACTATTTTTATAAAATATATAATTACAATTAAATTTGACAAATTAGTATCTTATTTAATTCATATTATTTATTGATTTATCAATCCATACCCTTTAACTAAATTAGAAATAAAACCCCGATATTCTTAAAAATGTTAAAAAAAAACATAAAACACAAATTAGAAAGATGCATTGGGAACACTACTATTAGTTTTAAACATTATAAAAATGAGACCATCTATCATTTACAATGCTTGAGAATGAGAAAATATGGAAAGCAATGAAAATAGTGAACAAATTCCTAGATTTCCTCTTTTTATTTTCTCTAATTCTAGAAAGTCATGTTCTTCCCCATAAATGAGGGGAAAAATCATATATATAGGCCTATTTCAATGCCTAAGATTGTGAAATTGGTTATAAAAGAAATGAATACAATATAACTATCACTAGATAGAAGTTCTTCATTTTCTAAAAAAATAAATGAATATTCCCTATCTAAAGAGGGAATATTTTAAAAATATATTGATCAAAACTGGAACATGAAATTCATAAAAGAAAAATCCTAAAAAATGGCTATAATCATCCTAAGGTACCAAGCTAGGAACTTACTGATGTTGATGTTGATGGAGCTCCCAATGTAGAAAAATAGGAAAGTGAAACTAGAGAGAGAAGCTAAAGAGGGACTAATTCCCAATGTAGCTAAAGAAGAAAAAAATTCTAGAGGGGATTAAAAGTAAGAATCTCTTATGGTAACCATATTCAGTTTGTTATTCACCTACTTCTTAGCTTCTATTTGTCCCTTCCATGC
Source organism: Torreya grandis (assembly GCA_037957365.1). Classification (NCBI taxonomy): domain Eukaryota; kingdom Viridiplantae; phylum Streptophyta; class Pinopsida; order Cupressales; family Taxaceae; genus Torreya; species Torreya grandis. Next base: position 235,810 of record JARHVA010006060.1, read on the forward strand.
CTCAGAGCATTTATTTTAATCACTGTCAATTAATTTTAGGTTTATGATGGGTTCGTTTAGCAATTTAATGGTGATATCTAACATTGTATCATGTTTGGTTAAAATAGGTCTTATGACTTCAATTATTTCTAATAACATCTTTATTCTTTGATTAGCTAATGATTCTAAGTCCACCATCTCTTTCTTAAATTTTACTCCTTGATTTAGAGTGTACTTTTTGAAATTGATAACAAAATTTTAGAGTTGTGCCTTGAAACCATCCTTGCTGATAATGGTACCATCTCTATTTTCAAGGTGTGTTATTTTAGACTCCTTGAGTAGGGTAATAACTCTATCACCTAGCTAATTAAGATATTGGCCTAAAGATCTCATATCATCAATCCATTAGTTCAAGGCTTTCTTTCTTCCAATGATATAGGACTGAAAAATGCTTAAATCCTTCAAGAGTATCAGGTTTAGTTATTCAAATTTATTCATCATAATCATATTAACTAGGTTGATTACTTTGCTCTCATAAATCCCATAGATACTTTCTACCTTAATAATTTTTTGATAAACCTAATCTCTTTTTACTTTATAATGAGCTAAATTATTGAGAGTATTAAACATAACCCCAACTTCCCATTCCACCTTGGTGATAGTGTTTTTGAGTAATGTGTCTTTATTTTGTTGTTCTAGGTCAATTGTCCTTTGTTGCATCCCTTTCACCAATTTTTTGGCCACATCACCATATGCCTTCAGCACTGAGAGGGGCTCTTATTCATATTATTACTACTACCTAGGCTGAACTTTCTTCTTCTAGGTGAATAACAAGGTTTCTTTAGAGTCATATACAATTGACTAATCTAGTTGAGTCACTTTTATTTTGGTTACCCTTTTCATTACTCCATATTCCTTGTCAAATTTTAGTGAGACCTTTAGAGGGTATATTATAACTAAATATTTCATTTCTATTATGGCCTAATGTATTTATTTTATCCAAGATTTATCTGATATATCAACTTAAGGTTGAGTGGATGGTGGAAAATGAAGAGATGGTGTCAATCCTTGAAATGCAAATGTTTGAAAAGTAATTTTGAAAGTGACTAGGATGAAGGCATAACTAAGTGATGAAATGGGAAGTGTTACTTCTAAAGATGATGAGTAACTAGTGGTAGATAGAGAACTTTCTAGGAATAAATAAAATTATGGTATGAAAATAATAGGTTTCCTCTTAAGTAATTAAGGATTAGGCTTAGGCATGGGCTTGGGAAAAATTAGGGGTAAATTAGCCATTACAAAGACCTTTGAGGTGGATGATACAACAAAAATATTGATATTGGGAAAGAGTAATATCATGGGCCTAGTTATAGGACTAATGAAGGGCTTGTAGGGAATTAAGTTTAGTTTATCTGTTGTTGTTGGCCCGGCATATCTATCTTAGTGGTAGCTACTCAAAAACAAGGGAGGTGTTGAGGTCAAAATACCCCCATTCCTAAAAATGGGGACCCTTGTTTCAAAATTTTGAAATTTTGTGCTTTAAATTGAAAATTCCACTTGATTAGAATGATTTATTTGAAGATCATCCACACCTAGATCTCATTCATCTTGACTAGCATGTCTCCCTCTGATTATTGTTTTATTTTGCCAAACTTTTTGAATCATTGCTTCATATTTTTTTCAAGATGTAGGTTTAATGAAGAGCCAAGTGTGTGGATAATGTTTAGGGTTTCATACTTCAAATTATAAATTGAACCTTTGATTAATTCATGTGTTCTTAATTTTCCAATTGAGTTCATGTTGTATCATCTAGAAACCCTTAGTCAAATTATTTTAGCCTAATCCTTTTAAATTCAAAATTACGTAGGTCTTTTTATTTGAAAATTTGCATGGGAACAATTTGAAAAAGAAAAATTATTTATGTTATGGACTTAGTTTAATTCTTATCCTATGGTTTAGTCATGTTTATCAACATAACCAAAGCTTAGTCTAAAAATTTCATGCTTGGCCCCTTTATGTCATGAACCACCTTTTGTTCTTATGGGTTAGTTAATTGCATGGTCCTTTCAATATGTTCTAACTTATCCTAAATCCTTATCCTAGATTTTTAATTACATTTATTAATACAATAAAAAAATTAGGCTAAAGCTTTATGCCATATATTTTACTATCTGTGGGACCACATCATCATGTTTTAAAACATAGCCAAAAAGTTAATCCTAAGTTTTTATCATGTTCATGAACATGAAAAAAACCATAGGATAAAAATTTAGCCTAAGTTATCTATATTTCCCAAGCCTATCTTATATTTATTTTATTGTTCATAGGATCGATGGTACATATTTACATATGCAAAGTTGATCCAACTATGTGAGAGGAGGTCAATAAGACAATAACCTTGATGAGTGATGCATGTTCACTTAGGAAAGGATGATATAATGGTATGAGTGAAGTCAATACTTGAATATAGACCTAAGATAAGTTAGAAGGTAATAAGTGTCACAATCTTAAGAAAATAATAGTGAGAAACTAATGGTGTTCAATCCTTAGGATTGAGATCTAATTGAGTATGATAGATCAACCAAAGATGATCCAATGGAGTTTGTTTATTTAGGTTGAAAGGATCCAATAGTGTGAGATAAACATTGACAATTAAAAATAACTTAGAGCCAATACATACATGTAAAGTGTCATAACCTCATTGGATGATTAAATCTTGAGCATGTTCCCTAAGATCAATGGTATGTAACTGAGCATAAACGTTCTGATCAATGGTGTGCATTAAATCAATACTTTAGTGAAGATCCATAATGAATGATAAAGTAACAAGTGTCACCATCAAGAAAACCCCATCAGAGATCCAATGATATGTGGAGAAAAAGATAGAAATATATTAACTGAACATGATTGATCCATTCAATTAAGATCAATGATGCAAAATAAATGTTGACATTTCAATGAAGCACATAATGAATGAGAAAGTGAAAAGTTTATAAACCATGGGGAATATATAAAAATATCCAATCGTGTTTAACTTACGAGATCAAGATTAATGAACTATGTTGATCTATTTAAATTGATCCAACAGTGTGACCCTAGGTGGAATTTTCAAAGATCTAGATCCAATGAGGTGTTGAAATGTGTCCTAGGGGAAATGATCGCATTTCATAAATTAATAAGCATAGTGACATGGAAATTCCACATTGGCATACATGATAATTCAAAATATTTTATGGATCCAAAAAATCAAAGGTATAAATGTTCAAATCTGATCAAAATCTAAGTCTCCAAGCTCATGTAATTTGAATATCTACTACCATTAAAGCTCTTTAAATACCTTTAAAAATACCATAGCATAAATATAATCCCTAATATGACCCTATGATCATTGAAAACAAGATAAAGATAAGCAAATTATCATCTTTGCAAAATTAATTCAATCAAGAGCTAAAGTATAGTCCACTAGTGAATAATTTAGCAAAATTCATAGCCATGGTAGCTCGAAAAGTTATTTCTAGGGAGGATGTAGAGCTCTATTTAACCTTAGAAATACAAGCAAAATTTTTAAGGAAATAGTTTGATGCCATAATTCTAAACATAGGATATAATAATTGGTCCAAAATTTTATAGATCATTTAAGAATAACTAGCCATTACAAGAGAAGAAGAAAATAACATGTCTATAAAGAGACTATACTATGACATAGTCACCATCTAGATGATAGGTTTGCATTATGAAATAACAAATCTCAAGGTACTTCGCTATATCAATATCATTTATATGATTTTTAAGGATGGTAAAATAGATAAGGGCATGATTATTCATGAGTGTAGTTTTAGGAAGATTACTTACATTTTTCCTATAGCCTTTGAGAACTACTATAAATTTCCTAAACCCCAAGTAGACATAACCACAATCACCAACTTGGACAAAGATAATTACTTAAAAATCATCCTTGATGCATGGTTGTATTTTGGGGATCAAGTGTTATCATATTTCAATAATAACATCCACACTAGCCAATTCAGATCGGGAATCAAAATGATCATGAAAATGATGAGCAGGTTTTGTGGGAATCCAAACACTACATATGTATCTAAACATTTGGTCCCTTTAGTGTATTTTATGATTCAGAAATACGTCACCCCTCCTCTAGGTGAGGTAATCAACACACTTTTGAGTAGATAGTTTTCTATAATTAATAAGAAGTTTATGGATCCATTTTACATGATGTCATGCCTTATGGATTCCTTTATTACTACAAAAAAATTCCCAACTTTAGGGAATGGTCACCTGATCAGACATAAACTATCTCATAATATTAGTTGAAGTTGTATATCTTTAATTTAAATGATCACATCTAATTAATATGTGACTATGTTATCCCATCCCTTAGTGAGGCCATCACATGGATCCTAATGATGAGGGTCAAACCCCTAATAAAGAAGATTCTTGAAGCCATGGGGGACATATGGCTATATCTATAGTGTACCATCATCAAGATTGAAGGGACACAATTTACAAAAAATGGGCTACTTATATATGTAACAATCAAACCAATAGATCAAGAAGTAGCTTATCAAATATGTAATGGAATAAATGGTATTTTCAAGGCTAAAAGGAAGGGACTACTTCAAACCCTTTGAATAAACATTGGTAGGAATATCTTTACATAATGGGATAATATTGAGGATTCTTCTAAACACAAGACATCTTTAAATTTACAAAGTGATGAGCTAAGATAATGGGACCCCTATGGGAGAGCTAAAGAACACTTGAAAGTAAAAGGAATGTTTAATGTACCTTATGAACACTAGACTAGTCCTTTTGACCCATATACACAAAATAATCTTCATTATTTGAGGTCACAAGGAGATTTGAAAAAAAGACATCAATCCAAAATCTAAGATGTGGACGGAGCAAAAGGGAGGAGATGATAAATGGAAGTTAGGGCTAAAATAGTATCATTTGCTAAGGATTGCACTTATTAGATCTCCATCAGCAAAGCCTAAACCTAAAACATAGATTGAGAAAATGTTAGAAGAGAGAAGTCTTGTTGAAAATGCTTCTTATTTGTCTTTGGCATAAGAACAAGGATCACCCATTGTGGAAATTAAAATTAGACCCTAGGGAGATAGTTAAAGTTGCTTTGAAAATTTTATCCAACATCTATGAGTTTGATGAGGAAGAGGCATAGATAGAGGAAACAAAAGAGAAAAAGGGGAAAGAAAAATTGGACCTAGTTCCTATGGATCCCCCCAAAATGAAAACTAAGATGTCCATGGTTATAGTAAGGATCAAGAATCCCAAGGTGACTCTCATTGATCCTTTGATTGAAGTCAATATCTTTGGTGAAAAAACTTGATTCATGGTAAAACCATTCTAGAATGTTTCATCTATGGTAAATTACAAAAGATACCTACTGTACAACACCCTTGGGACATAATGAAGGCCATCAATATCCTAGTTCATGAAGAGGTCAAGCCATGGACTTTGGATTTAAAAGAAGAAGATGAGAGAATAATGACTACTCTAGGAGAGTCAATTGGAGCACAACTTGAGATCCCATCTCCTTAAGTGACTCAATCATTAGTGGGAGTCAATTTGGATCCCAAGTTAAATGAATAATAGAGAGTAATAAAAAATAAAGTCATAACTGGTGAAGAAGAGGTCACCTTCTAAAATTTAGAGCCATTGACCAATTTAACCATAGTGGGAGGAAAAAATCCCAAATAAAAAAAGATATTTGAAGAGAACATGCTTGAATTATCCCAAGCAAAAGAAAAAAAATTGCAAGCTACCCTCAAAGGCCTACAAAAACAAAAGGAAAATTTGGAGAAACAAGTTGTATTATCAGTCCCAAATGCTATGGTAAAAATGTTTTAAGAGACCTTATTTGTCATGTTCAATTCTATGAAGTTAATAAAGTTCTAAAAAAGTCTATTAAACTAGAAACATGTAGAAACCATGAGCCTAATTCACCAATGGTAGAACTTAAGTCAAAAAATAAAGTATTTGATCAATATCTTGATTAAGGATCAAATTCTTGATTTAAAGACATTTAGCCTAGGCCACCTGAACATAGTCATTGGGTTGTTGATAGATAAATTAAAAGCTCTTAGAAAATGGTCTAGGATATTAGAGAGACTTCTTGAAGATTAAAATAAATTGGAAGATAGGATATAACATTTACCTAGGATCATGATCACTAAATCATCCACACTCAGTTCTATAGGTCTCATCACTGATGAGGAATTTAAGCTCAAATCCACCCTAGTCATGTAAAAAGTAAGAAGAAAAACCCAAGGAAAGACTAGATTGGACAATAGTAGGATCATGGACATGATTTTAATAGTAGAGGAAATGATTACTAAAGCCAAGATCATCACCGAGGCTTTAGGAAGAGATGACAAGAATTTCAGAGGCTTGGTAGACCTAAAATAGGAACTCTTCATGGAGCCTATGGTCAATTTGAAATTAATTAATGAACAACATCAAATTGTAATGAAGATCTTCTAGCACCAATAGGGTATTACATCAGCCATAGGGTATCAAAGTTAGTTTAATGAGGAATATTCCTTTTGTAACTAAAATTATATAATATTTTGAAATGATAAATAATAATATTCTTTTTTAAAAGGCATGTAATGTTTTTAAAGTACATTCCCCATAGGTTACTCATTTAGATTATTTTAAAAGTTATATATATATATATATATATATATATATATATATATATATATATATATAAAGGATAGTTGTCCTTAACATTAGACATGACTAACCAACATACCTCATGAATTGTTTATATAAAGAGGTATTACCCATTGTAAAAAGGAAATGGAGTTTTTGAGCCAAAAACTAGTTTATAACTTTTGAGAAAATTAATATAAGCAAGGAGTTCTGTAAAGTTTGTCCACATTTGCTTGTGTGAATTGTTATCATATCTTCGCTCTCAATTGTTTAGTCTAAAATTTAGATTTGAAAGGCTCTTATTGATTCTTAATGTGCACCTTTTGAATGTAGTGTATTTAACTTGTGTTAATGCTAGGTTAGATGAATGATCTTAAGTTCATTTTGTGATCTTTACCTTTCATGTCAATGTGCTTATGTTGTTTACTTGCAAGGGTAAATATTTAAAGTGAACCAATTTTTTATTTCCATTATTTCATTTCCTTAGATGCTTGCCTAATGTGTAGTAATATTTGAACTTATGTTGTTTCATGTTATGAATTGGTTTTAAGTGCATATTTGGGTGATATTTGAACTTTTTCATAATATATGTGTTAAAGATCAAGAACATTAATATGTCTCTTCTCTACCTTACCTTTCCTTTTGCTCTTTCCTTGATCCATTCACATTAGATTAGCTTCATTGTGAATATTCATCTTAGCTCAGATCTTGGATTTAGATTTTTGAGAATAATTCACTTAGCCAAGATTGCCTCAATTTTTATACAAATCAACTAGTAATCCACAATTGCTCTTAATAACCAAACTTTATAAATATTTTTAAGTAATTCATTTGTTCTACCATTATTACACCATAGATAATAATATTATCATAACCTACAACTCATGCATTATATTCTCTAAATTTTGAAATGAGTAGTGTTTCTTAAACACTCAAAGCCGCCTATGATACACTTACATGCATCAATAGGAGAACATGTTCTAGTAGTGATAGAATGGGGGCCCTAGTTGAATCTTTGTAAAATTGCGGTGTCTTTGTTGGTTCTAGTGAAATTTTTTCAAAGGTCAATGAATTATTTGCATATTTATGTTTCTTTTAGAATAATTGTGTAAATATATTTGATACACATGGTTTGAGACCAATATTTAGGCTCATTTAGCTAAAGATTTCTATTTTTTGTAGATTCATGGTAAATGTTTGCAAAGGTAACTTGAAATCTATAAAGCTTCCTTGTTCAAAATTAGTGGCTTCAATTTTTTCCAAAGATTGATTGATTCTTTGCAAATTTAGGTTTATTTTAACTTATACTTGTAAATATCATTGAAATTCTCTAGTTTAGATATATCTTTGAGCTTATTCAGTCAGAAATAGTTGTTGTTTAAAGAGATTTACATAAATTTATGCAAAGCTTCCCTAAATTAGGGATATTAAACATGAAAACCTACTCATAGGTAAGAATTGGAATATTATTTATAATAATTGAACTTAATATATTTCATATTTACAAAGATAAGGTTTCTAATTTGTATTTTGGATAGGATTAATGTTTACAAGCTAAAATTGCCAAGGATTAGGACTAGGTCAAGGTCTAAATCAAGATTGACTCTCCTTTTATTAGAAGATCATAGGAAAGTAAGAGCAAACAAAGGAAATCAAAGGGTTTCTAAATCTCAACCTAATTCACATATTCAAAGTGGTCCTATGTTCAATATTTATCAAGGTTGTCTTGGTTAGGTGGATCTTCCATCAATGTGATTGGTCAGGTGCATGAGCTACCCCAAAATCCTAAAAAAATTTGCCATCTTTCAGTCCTAATGGTATTGTCACAGTTAAAGAACATATTAAATCTTTCAAAGTAGCTTTAAAACTATTAATGTAGTTCATGAAGATGTAGCATGTAGATTGTTCCCATTTACTTTAAAATATGCTATGTATGATTGGCTTATTAACCTTATAAAGAATTATATCACTATCTAGAATGATTTTAATAGGATATTTATTCATCAATTTGGTAAAATGATTAGTCCTTTAATTTTATATTAGCAATTTAACACAATTAAAACATATTCTAGTGAGACCATTAGAGCCTTTAATGCTGGATTATAGAAAATGTTCAATAGGACCAGAGCTCCTTATAGACCTAATGAGGCCTTAGCTTTGGAAATATACAAGGATGATTTAGACCTCATGACTTTTATGTTTATTAAGGGGTCTATTAGAGTCATAAACACACTAGCATTGCCTATGTTGAAGCTCTAATAATCAATGATCAAATGCATCCTCAAGGTCAACTTCCATATACCATTCCCAACATTAACCCCACTTTCCTAACATTGAATGTCATTCATAATACTAATTAGAATGTGCCTACCTTAAATCAAACACCAGTCTTGAACCAATTTCCCTTAAGTTATGGTCATCCTATCCAAAATTTAGGATTCTTAAATAATAATGATACAAATGGATTTCATCCATATGAATAGAGAGATTTGATGCCAAAAAATAGTAATAACATCAAGTTCATAATTCAGAGGCACCAAATAATGAGAATCAATCCATACTTAAAATGGTTTAAAAGCTGAGTATTGACTTCCTTCAAATGCAAAATCAAGTAGGCAATATAGGGTAGAACTCCAATAGAAATTACCCTTATCAAGCATTCAATAGGCCAAAGAACCATTTTCATAATGGCAAATATGGAAGTAATAATAGAAATAATGAGTCAAAATCAGGTAAGAATAATAACCCTGATATTAATATTTTTGATGTTGCACTAACTAAATATTATAGGGTTCACAATGTTTCAAAGCATGGTGAGCTAGCTTGCATTAAATTATTTAATACTTTTGAACTATTTCAAGATTAAGTAAATACACCTGAAGATAGATCTAATAGAGATAATTATGTGGATACATGTAGGTCTTCTAAGTAATCTAAATCTAAAGATACAACCCTGATGGTAGAGACATTTGACTTCCCATTATAAGAAGAGAATGACCCCGAGGATACTCCTAAAGAGGTACATTCCTTTTAGTAGTATTTGAAGACGACTTATCCTTTAAGGAAGAGGGATAAAAAATAACCATTGATCACTTCTACTCCACTAAATAACTTTGACATTCTTCCTGATCCCATAGCTGATAATAATATTAAACCTCCAAAGGAAAGTACTTATAATCTTAATGTCAATTATTCTAATACTTATACTAAAGGTATATGCAATATATTTCAGGACATGAGGAAGATTAAGGCTAACATCACACTATATGAGCTGACTCAAACAACTGAGAAAAGAGATTTGTTACTTGAATCTCTATTTAAGAAGCTTGGTAAGTCACCTGAATCTACAAATGCTAATGTTGGTATGTATAGGAAAAAAGCACATGTTCCACCTTTCTTACTTATAGTCAAAATCTTTGGTAATAATTTGCATAATTATTTACTAGATTAAGGTACTTATACTAACATCATGTCTAAAGGTATTTTTGAGAAAATAGGTTTGAATCCAATAAAATTTGATAGGGTTGTTACTTAGATAAATCTAAGATGAAATTAATTAGAGAATTGTTAAATGTTCACATGCATCTTAAAGCTAAGCCAAGGATACATGAGTTTATTGACATTGAAGTGGTGGATATACATGAAGCTTATATAATTTTACTGAGTAGAGATTGGACCATATCATTTAATGGTTACATGTCTATTGATTGTTCACACATATGGCTTTCATGAAAGGGAGTGTCAAAAAAATTAAAATTAAAAGAGAACCCAAGTTGAAACATATAATCATCTAGTACAATGCTATAAATGAAAGGGTCAATATGGCTAATTCTAAGTTGGGAGTTTATAGTCTTGACACCTATAAGGTATGTGAATGTAAATATACTTATGATATGACTGTAATATGGAAATTATTTATTGATGGTGTAAGATGTAAGTCTAGTTAAGGTGTAGGAATTATCTTGATTAATCTTGTTGGAAAAGAACTTAGTAATTCCTAAAAACTTCTATTTTCATGTACTAACAACTAGTAAAATATGAGGCTCTAATGTTAGGCTTGTAATTTACCATTAAACATAAGGTTAAATAACTGTTGGTTCATGGTGATTCAGAATTAGTAGTTAATACGTTAATATGTAAGTACCAGTGTAAATTGTCTTACCTTAAGAAATACAAATTTAGAATTATGGACCTAATAGAGTATTTTGATGTTTTTAATATCATCTCAATTCCTAGGGAAGAAAAAAAATATTGATGAGATAGGCTCAATTACAGTTAATCTTATGCCCAACCAAGACTGTAAAATAGGTAACCTTAGTGTTTAATTAGTTCTTTGTCCCTTAATCCCTAATAATATCAACCATTTATAGCCATTCAGTGATGATCAATAGATTTTAGAATTCATGAATAGTTCAATAGTATTTTAGGCTCATATCATTGATGAAGCCAATGAAAATGCTCTTGATAATGGCAACATTGATGACATAATTGTGTAGTTAAGTGAAAATAAAATTATGAAGGCCATGCTTACCCTAGAAAGGTTATTTGATATAGATAAACTAGCTAAAAATTTCAAGATTCTAAAGGTATATGGGAAAGATTACAAATTAAGTGACCTAGGAACACAAGGTCAAGCCCAAGTAATGAATATTAATACAACCACCACTAGTGAAGAGTTAAGGAAATCTCAAGATTTATTGAATAAGTATAAATATGTTGTATCATGGTCTTATGAGGACTTAAATATCTTTTATCCCAGAGTCATAACTCATACAATACCACTAAAAGAAGCCTTCAAGCCTTTTAGATAGAAATAGAGACCTACCAATCCTATCCTTGAACAATTGATATATAAGGAGGTAAATAAGTTTCTAGATGAAAAAATAGTCTTTCCCATTAGACACTACACTTGGGTAGTTAAATTAGTGTCAATCATGAAGAAAAATAGGGAAATAAAAGTGTGTGTGGACTTTAGAAATCTGAATAGAGCATTTGAGAAGGATAACTATCCTTTTCCTTCTCTTGATCAAGTTATTCAAATTGTTGGTGGTTCTATAATGATGTATTTTTCTTGATGGAATTTTAGGTTATAAACAATTTATTGTGAACAAGGAGGATAGATTAAAGATTGCATTCACTACTAAGTGGGGCACTTTTTCCTATAAAAGGACTCCTTTTGGGATGATAAATGTAGGTGAAAATTTCCAAAGCATAATGGACCACACTTTCTAGTGGCTAATAGGTAAGTTAATTATCATTTAGATGAATGACCTAAATATCTTTTCTAAAAATATAGAGGATCATATCATGCACTTGTAGTAGGTATTTGAAAGGTGTAGAAGGTATGGAATTTCTCTCAATCCCAAGAAGAGTACTTTTTGTGTCACTGAGGGAAAATTATTAGTACATGTTATAACTAAGGAGGGGATTTCTATAAACCCTATAGATTAGATGAAATATCAAAGATAAAACCCCATTATAGAAGAAAATAATTGAAATTATTATTTTGAAAAATAAACTTTGTAAGAAATTCTAATTCTAGTTTTATAAAAATAGTGAGACCTTTGAATGATATGTTGAATAAGGATGCCAAGATCACCTACAATGAAGAGACTAGGAAGGAATTCAAGGATATAAAGGAAGAAATAATGCAGGCACTAGAACTATTAATTCCTAGTTTTTCAAAATATTTTTATCTTTATTCTTTTCCTTCTGACCATATAATTACAAATATACTAACTAAAAATATAGATGGATGTGATCATCCCATTGGTTTCATGAATACTAATTTAAAAAAATTGAGTTGAACTATTCCCTAATTGACAAGTAGGCATGTGATTTACTCAAGGAAGTAAATAAATTTAGGCATTATATATTATAAATTAAGATACCTACAATACTACCAAACCTTGCCACTAGGACCATGATCAACCAATGTGAATTAGGGGGAAGAAGAGGTAAATGGATGACTATACTTCAATAATATGACTTGGAAATTAAGAATGCTAAATTGTTAAGTTGCCAAGGGATAATTTAATTAATTGCTAATATTAATCCCAAGCTAAGTTTCATGTAGGTAGAGTAGAAAAATTTTCAACCCAATGATTTGTATAATTCAGTTGTTCATTTACTAATCAATGGAACTTGTCCTCCAAGGTTAAATTAGGAGCAAAGGAGAGCTCTAAAACTAGGATTCATAATTATATATGGAGTAATTTTTGGGAAGAAATATGAAGGGATATACCTGAGATGTGTTTCCAAGGAGGAATATAATGAGATCCTAAGTATTTTATGTATTCAATTGGAAATGAATTATGTCTATAAATAAATCATAGCTTGAATAAGATAGATTATACCTACACTTTCGATTGGGGATACACTTGTTAAGCATGTCCATAACCAATATGGGGATCCATTAGACATGATTAGGGGATCAATTGTCACAACATATCATGTTGGGAAGGGTTAAAAATCCTATAGTATAACACAATCACACAACAACCCTAATGGAGTATTAGGGTTTAAAACATTCACTTATTCTAATAACAAGAAAGTAAAATCTAATCTAGTGCACAACAAAGCTTGTGGCACAAAGTTGGGGTTAGAAACAATAAAATAATCAAATGAAATAAACATGTATTAGAAGATATATACTGACATCAATTTATATAGAATCCTAATACATGGGAAAATAATAAAAATGCATTATCTATCTACTCTTACAAAGTAGAAATAAATTTGGTAATACTTACCTTTAAGGATAACCCATCAAGCCTAAATCTCTCCCTTGGCCAAGGTGCTTCACAAGATATTTTTATGGTGTGTAAGGATAACCAAAATAAATTAGCTCTAGGCTACACAACCTATCTAAGCCTCTAAAATACTTCTCCATAAGACAAGATTCTTATCTCCAAAGAAATTATGGAACATTAAACTTTATTCCTCAAGTAGAGTGGTTAATAAATAGATGTTTTATTATAGTTATTTGTTAATAATTATTCACTTATGAAATTGTGGTAAATGAACTTGTATATATAGGTTAATCTTTCCCTAACTCCTCTCAGGAATGGCAGCCATAGAAGGTTGACCCAGTTGACCTATTGTGTTTTTGAGGACAAATCACTAGGTCTAAGCTAGGTGAACCAAAATGCTAATAAGCTAAGAAAGTGAAAAATACCCCTAAATTAAATTGGATTGACCTAATCAACCTAGTATAACTGACTAACCAAAAGGGTGTTTAGGCAATAATAATGGAGATGGAAAGAGGAAAAGACTAAAATAGGTAGGACTAAGAATAATAAGTTTAGGGTAAATGGTTTTATGAGATAAGTGTGTAGATGAAAAGTGTCAAAAGGGATAACAATATTATGAAACATCGATAGTCTACCCACCCCTTTCTTGGTGTACCCCTTAAGGCATTCACTCAGAGAGATTGAGAATTGACATGTTCCTATAAGATACAAAGTGTTAGTAATCAGTAAAAGTTTTAAAATATTATGTGTATACATATGCCCCAATCGAAGCTCATCACATGTCATGTAAGTGTAACATAGGATGGTGCTTTGGGACAAAACATAACACATAATGCTGATGCTAAGTAAACTACAGTAAGTAAAAAATAAGATAAATGAAAGGACTAAATTGAAAAACACATATATTTAACTTACCTTAGTGTTGTAGATAGAAAAATAGATTAAAAGAGATGTGAAGGTGTGTAATTTAGAGAATAGTAGATGAACTTGTAGAAGTTAGTACAAAAAAAAGCCAAAAATTGAAATTTTGAAAATAGGCATGTAATAGTTAGGAATGAAAAAGAAGATAATTGGCAATTTAGAATTTTTAAAGCAAGATTTTTAGAATATTAAAGGAAAATAAATGAAAAAATAATGGCAAGTGAATGACAAATGATTTTAAAATGAATAAAAAATGATGGAAAATGAATGATGCATGATAAGAGATAAATGATATTGAATAAATGACAAATGATATTAGAAAACATGTAAAGCATAAATGGAAAAATGTAATGTTAATGCAAGAAAAATATAACAAAAATATGTAAGACAGTTAAAATTAAGTTCATGTAAGATAAGCAAAAAGGAAAACATGAAATAAATAAAATGAGATGTAATTGAATATGAAAGACAAATATGAAGAAGGCATATATGTAATAATGGAAAAAGGGTATAGACTTAGGTATCCACAACATAAGGGTAGTGCAATAATGACAAATGAAATAAAAAAGTGATGCATAGTTACTCAAACATGTTGTTTTTCACTAAGGATAGATAATACTAAAAATAAAGTAATGATATCATGTTTTTAAAGAGATGATGAAAAAGAAATAATAGAAGATGAAAGATAGATTTGGAATCATAATTTTCCTATCAAGGGGGGAAATGAAATGCATGGAGGGGAGAGTGAAGGAAAAATGAAGGTAGAGGAACTCTTTATAAAATTCAAGACACTCAAATTATGCTTGTTAAAATAAAAGGACTATCAACTTTAAGGAATTTGAAGAACTTATCTTATCTACACAAGTCTTAGGCTAGTAAATAAAGTATATAAATCATCCCATGAAGGCTAGATTCATGAAAAGTAAAAAGGATCTATCTTCCCATGATGTGTTCCCTATTATTCATGACCCCTTACAAAGCCATCAGTCTACTATAAATATTGGGTACTTTTATGATAAAGTAGGTAGAACCATAGAGTTTTTTAAAATCCCCTATTCCAATATAATGGCCTACCATAACCCAAAGGACCTTGGCTCTATGTGAGGCCAACTATGAAGTTTGAGCTTCAATTAGAGATAGGAGATGTGCTTGAAATCACCTTTTTGGTTTGATTTTGACTTTTGAGATTTTATATGTTGCCTTTTAGATACCATTGCCTTTTGTTTCAAATGATTTAGATTTTAGCTTTCTTGATGGCTTTTTCTTGTTCTTCCTTCATACAGATTTGAAAAACCAAACATGGGTGCTAAAGATGAATTTCATTTGAATACTTGGGACAAGGTTGATAAGACAAAGAAACTTCAAAGAGCATGGGGTCTAAGAGTCTCATAAATCTAGGTGAAATAAGACTTTTATCTTGTTTTATATAATGTGGAGATGAAAGGAAGGGGAAATCAAGAGGAATGACACATGGAACAAATTGAATTACTTTAAATCACAAAAAATGTGACAAAGGGAAAAGAGGGATAACATAATATTAAAGTGTGATTCCTTATCATAAGAATGAGGGAAATGGAGGAAAACATGCTAACATAGATTGTTTACACAAAGTAAATCTATTAAAAGAAGTAAAATCTAAAGTTCAAAACAATAATTAGAAATACATGAAAATATTGATAAGATGGTAATTTATTGAGGAAGGTCGGGTCCTATCCATGGTATTACAGATAAACTAAAAAAATAAACATACATGTGGGTGTCAAAATATAAATGTCTAAATATAAATAAGACTATGGTACGTCAAGAGGTAAATGCTTAAGAAATGGAAAAAATGATAAAAAAACTACTAAGGTAAAGAATGACATGAAAATAACAAATAAAATAAATATATGAAGATAAAAATGAAAGAAAATGCTAACTGTAATGTGTAAAAAATGTAAAGGTTAAAAATGATTCTATTAAAGTGAAAGTAAAATAAATAAAGTAGTCAAAAATAAAGAAACATGAGACAAAAATAACAAGTAAAATCTATGCTAACATCTATATCAAAGATGAACATGTGAAATACAACTCTATAAGTCTCAGAATGTTTCTTAAAGATGGAATTGTTTTCTATTAATCATTATAGAATAAGACAAGGCATCATAAGATGTCCCAAAGGGAAAGTGGATGTATGGATGGGTATTAAAAGATGACCCAAATATTTAAGGGACATGTGGATAGGCATCACAATGTGCCCCAACATGTGAGTTAGAGTGAGGTAACATTGAATTGTTTAAATGGTTTGTATTGGGTTGGTAGGTGAATTTAGAGATAGATGAATGTTTTGGTTTGTTAGATTTTAGGGATGTTGAATGTGACATATGATGTTTAGAAGAGGTATGAGGAAGTAAAGGAGGACCATGTATAATAGTCTTAGGAATATGTATTTGAATTAAGTACTCTTTTGGTTCATGTGGCATAAGAGGTTAAGGTTAAATATATGTACTAATGTGCTTAAATTTATTCATGTTAGTTATCCTTTCCTTATTTGTGTAAGAAAAAGGATCAATTGTGGCTTGAAAAATTAATAGACGAGGTTTCTTCATTATGTACTTGATGTTGATGTGATTGTGGTTCTTGAGATTGACTTTGAGAAGCTTGAAGATAGTCTTGATAATATTGTTCTATGATAGTATCAAGATTGAAATGTGCACTAAGCAAGGAGAAATTAATAAATTAGTGAATATCATGTCAATAATCATGAGAATAATCTATAGTAACATGACATAAACAAAATTTATTTAGATTGTACCATTTGGGAGGAGGTTTGGAATGATCAAAGCTCATAGGTTTAGAGGGTGGCAATTTATTCTTTAAGTTGTTTGAGACTCAAAACATGGTGGGTTGGGATAAAATTGGTTGGATTAGATGCTCTATTTTAAGGTTGGGGAGGATTGGATGAATTAATGTTATGAGAAGATGATTGGAAATGTACTCTAGTAGTTTTTTGAGATGGTTCAAATTGATTCATAATAAAATCTTGCCTTTTCTCTTGGTCTAAGGCTTCTAATGTTTTAAGAGAAAATATTTGAACTTTGTATTGAAGGGGAGGTTTAAAGGAAGTGAAAAATAGTTTCAAAAGAGTATAATCATTCATGTTATGGTCTAATTTATGAGGAAGATACTTCCATAAATTGATAAGAGAATGAGAAGATTCATTAGGAATTACTTGGCATTGATGAAATGGCTAATGTAGTTTTTAGGAAGGTCATCATGTTGGAATTCCTTCACTAGAGAATTGACTAAATCCTCTAGTTTTGATATGGAATGTCTAGGAAGTTGGTTCTACCATTAAAGTGAATCACCATCAAAGGTTTAGATAAGAGTTTGGTGGTAGCAAAGATGTTACTTTGGACCCATTATTTATAGAGATTGCAAAAAGTCTTTAAAAAGATAGTAGGGTCCTTAGTCCCATTATATGTGATAGTTGGAGAAATGTTTCCAATATATATGAATGCAATAAATGTGGCTAAAGGTTAATTTTAAAGATGTTGAAGCATTTTTTTATTCATTTGAGGTTAAGGAATGATATTCCCATTGACATGTCTAAGAGGAAGAAGGATAAAATTTTTATTTGGTTGAGACATGATGACTTGAGGTGGTTGACTAGTCATGTGTAATAGATGTTGTATGTTCATCATTTTAGACTGATTAGGAGTTTACATGATGTTCATTTTTTTTATTACTTCGAAAAGAAGTTTAGTTTTATCAATAGGTGGATTGGTATTTGTAGGAGGGATATTAGTGTTGGTAGAAAAAGGATTATTTGTGTTGGTAGAAGGAGGATTATTTATCGGTATAGGATTCCAAACATTGGTATGGGGAGGAGGATTAGGATGAATGACCTCAACTACATTACATTGTGAAGTGAGTGGTTTTGGTTTAGGAGAAGGGGAAGGAATAAGCTAGATAGTTTCATCTAAACTAATGAGATAAGTGACCTTATTATCCAAATCCTTGACTATGTAATATTTTAGACTAAGGGAAGGGTAAAAAGGTGTCATCATGATGAGAAAAGAGTATATAAGCACAAAACAAGAACAAATATTGATATAAAATAGTATAGGGTCTATTGGGTCAATATTATACAACAAATAGGGGATGAAAAGTGTTTATAAATAGTATAGGGTTAACTAGGTTGATCCTGTATAACAAATAAAGACTAAAAAACGTATGTAAGTAGTACAAGGTTGACTATGTTGACATTATATAGTGAATAGAGGATGAAAAAAGTTTGTAGATAGTATAAGGTCAACAGGGTCGATCTTGTACAATGAATAAAGGATAGAAATAGGTAGATTATTTATTTTGCTTATATCTTTATTTCTACTGATCTATTTTTCAAACCATAAAATTTGTAATGATGATGTAAAGAATGGAAACATGGAAGATGAGAATTTTTATATCAAGTTGGTAATAATACAATTTTTCAAGTAATGTAAAAAAATTAAGTGTTGAAAAGAAAAAAAATAGTTAATTGGATCAACACTGGTTAATCCAATTCAAGCACAAAAAATAAGCTTGCACTAACATTGGCTAATACAATTTTTGACACACAAATTTGATCAAAGAGAAAGAAATAAACTTGAAAAGTAAAGAGATAAATAACTGGTCAACCTAAATGTTTATTAGATTATTAAAGATATGATTTTTAATGTGATTAGAAGTTAGCTATAAGAAAGGTATTAGATAACAATCTAAAGATGGTTTCAAGTAGTTTGAGATGAAAGGGACTATAGTGATAAGTATATAGGCTTGGTATTTGGGCCTAACCCCTCACTTCACATAACATAATGATAAGGGTGGCAGGTGCTTAGCTAAAATATACCATTAACCATGTTTTATACTTGACTAGAGCATCAAGTAAGCCTTCCCCTTGGTGATGAAATCTAAGTAGCTTGGCTTAGGGTAAATAAAATGTTAAAGTGCTTATTTATGTTTTTTTTTATGTAGAATAGTTAAACTAAATGATTAATTAAAAATCCCCTAATTAGACTATGCAATCTATTTTAAGCATGCAACTAATAATAAAAATAAATTGTGGGTTAATTAATAACAAATATGAGGTTAATTCCAACTTAAAACAAGGTATAGTGTTGAAATTATATGCACAAAATAAAAAATAGGATCGATAGGGTCAAACCTATACTTTAGAATTAAGGTCTAAAAATGAATTGGGTTGGTAATATCAATTCAGTTATTTTAGATGACACACAAAATATAGAACTGAGTTGGTAGTATCAATATACTTAATTATGTAAGGTTATTTTTTAAGATAGAAAAGAAATAAATAGAGAGGTGAAAAGGAACATTGGTGGATCGGAGATGTGATGAAGGAATATTGTTAATGAAAAACCTTGAATTATGATGGCAAAACCTATAAACTAGGTCGATAGAATCAATCAGGCTATACATGAACTTGATGTAGAGTGTTAAACCTATAAGGGATTGACTAGGTTGACCTAGTAGGCTGAACTAGGTTTTTGAAAAGCTAGAAACCTATACTGATTTAATTGGGTCGATCTAATTGCATGTTCCTAAATACCTATACATCAACAAAAATAGTCGAGTTGATATAATAAATCTAGTATGTCAAAATATATGATTAAAATGATGATCAAAAGAATGAAATAAATATTTCAAGGGTTATTTTCATGTTGGGTTCACTAGAATGTATGAAATTTGAAATTCATCATGTCTATAAATCAATCCTAGCTCAGTGAAGATAGAGCATACCTACACTTTTGATTTTGGAAACACTTGTTAAGTGGGACCATGACAAATATGGGGATCTCTTAGACTTGATTACAAGATCACTTGTCATAACATATCATGATAGGAAGGGTTCCAAATCTTATAGTCTAACATAATCACACAACAACCCTAATAGAGTTCTAAGATTTAAAACATTCACTTATTCTAATAGTAAGAAAGTAAAATCTAATCTAATGCACACCAGAGCTTATGACACAAAGTGGGGATTAGAAATAATGAAATAAACAACTAAACTAAATTTGTATTATAAGACATACACTCACATAAATTTATATGGAATCCTAATATAAGGGATAATAATATAAATGCATTATCTATCTACTCTTACAAAGGAAAAATAAAGTTAGGAATACTTACATTTTAAGATGAACCCATTGAGCCTCAATCTCTCCCTTGGTAAAGGTGATTTAAAAGAGATTATTATGTTGTGTAAGGATGATCAATATAAATGAGCTATAGGCTACACAACCTATCTAAACATCTAAAAGACTTCTCTACAAGATAAGAACTATATCTCCAAGGAAAGTATAAAACCCTAAGATTTATTCCTTAAGTAGAATGGTCAATAAGTAGATGTTCACTCACGCTTCTTTGATAATAATTCTTCTTTTATGGAATGGTGGAAAATTAACTTGTATATATAGGTAGATCTTTTCCTAGATCCTCCTAGGAACATCAGTTGTATAGGGTTGACCCAGTTGATTTGGTGTGTTTTTGAGGACAAATCACTAGGCCTGAGTTAGGTCGGCTGAAAGACTAACAAGCCAAGAAAGTGAAAAATACCCCTAAATTACACTGGGTCAACCTAGTTGACCAAGTAAATTTGACTAGCTAAAAGGGTGTTAAGGCAAAAAAAGGAGGGATGGAAAGAGGAAAAGACTAGAATAGGTAGGTCTAAGAAGAATATACTTAGCGTAAATGGTTTTAGGAGATAAGTGTGTAGATGAAAAGTGGAAAAAGGGATAACAATATTATGAAGCATTGATGGTCTTCTTATCCCTTTCCCAATGCACCCCTTAAGGCATGCACTTAGAGAGATTGAGACTCAATAGGTTCCTTAAAGATACAAGGTGTTAGTAATTATTAAAAGTTTGAAAATATTATGTGTATACACTTTACATGAGAAGCTTAAAAGTGGATACCCATCAAGAAGGAAAAATACACATAAGATCCTTAGGTCTAGTTACTATTGGCCTACCATATTCAAATATGCTCACAAGCATGTGAGAGAGTGTTAGCAGTGCCAAATATTCAACTCTAAATAGTCTAAAGTAACCATACCATTGAAGCCAATAATGGTAAATAAATCCATTACTCAATGCAAATTAGATTTTATGGGGGTCATCGACCGTAATTATTTATAAGGTCATAAATATGTGCTCATTTCCATTAAATATTACACTATTTGGATGGAATCAGTAGCAACCAAATAATTCAAGACTAAAGACATGATAAAATTATTTAAAGACAACATATGTACAAGATTTGGAACACTGGTGTCTCTAGTTTGTGATAATGAATATGATTTTATATCCATTTAGATGATTAAGTGGGCATATGAAAACAACATTATTCTCAAGTTTTCATCAAACCATTTAACTTCAAGGTAATGGGGTTTCTGAATCTACTAACAAAAATTTGATGAAAGCCATTAGAAAGTCCATTGTTAAAAAACCAAGAACCTAACACAAGCTACTAAAGCATTCCCTTTGGGCTAATAGAACAAGAGTCAATCAAGAACTAGAGGCATCTCCATTTCTTCTTGTATATGGTCATGAACCTATAATCCCTATCGCTCTCAACTACCAACCTACAAGTTTATAAAAGAGTAAATGGAAGGAGAGGATTAAGAGTTTACAAGTTCAAGTTTACATGACATTATTCAAATGGAGGATGCAAGAGAGGAAGATTTAGCCAATTTAAATAGGCATCAAACCATAGTGAATATATGGTTTGATAAAAGTTCTAAAATTAAGGTGCTTGGATAAGGAGACCTAGTTCTTCTTTAGGAAAAATCATCTGAACCTAAGGAAAAACATTGAAAATTCATACCTTTATGGATTGGCCCATATCAAATTTATAAAAGACTAAGAGATAACACCCTTAAGCTTAAGGACTTACAAGAAGTAGATTTCACATTGTTAACTAATGGGTAATATTTGAAGCACTAATTATTTTCTACCCTATCACAAGTCTACATGGAGTAATCTATAATACTAGTTAGAATTAGTGTAAGTAGGCTTAGGTTAGTTTCTTTCCTTCCTATTCCTTGTTTGTACATATTTAATGTAAATATTTGTTTGATTCTTGGTGTTGGTTTTCTTATTATGTGTTTTCTTTCCTTTGTTCATGTTCCTTATTTCCAATAAGTCTTTTGAAGACAATCCTCAAGATCTAGTGCATGTAATTTATTAAAAGGAACACCACAAGTTAGGAATGCAGGTATGACTTCTTCAAATGGCTGATCATGGATCTTGAGATGTGAATTTTGATGTTATAGTTTTGATAAGTTGGTAAGGGATGGTCTCTACAATGGTTTTTCCTAAAATATTAAACCTATTTCTTGATCTTAATATGATTCTGATATGTATTGCTTATATAGGATGAAAGTTTGAACTATTAAGAAAAAGCCATGTTTGCACTTAAAAAAGTAATCATCTAGGACACATTTTACAACCAAGGATGAATGTCTGAATATCAAACATCTAACCAAATCCCAAAACCTAGTTATTTATTTCACAACCTTAGAAATCAAAATATATCTAAAAATATAAAATAAGAGCGTTATTTCAATATTCAAAAGCTTTCTAAGTTAAGGTGAATCTAGTAATCTCCACCAGGTCTATAGATGCATGGATGGTAGTGGAACAAGGATTTGAGTCAAGCTAAAGGTATCTATATTGGGGATATTCATGTCTAACTAGTAGCAAAGCAATTCCCAAACCTTCCCTAAGCTAAAGCATGATTCTTAATGAGCATAGAAATATTCTATAAGTCAATGTTATTGGTCAAGGTCATGAATCTAGAAGTTATTCTCTAAATATTATTCAAATAAGTAAGAGGAATAAAAGCACACACAGGACATGGATATGTTTTTATGTTTGATACTAAATATGCATATGTGAGACTTGTATTAATTATGGCTTGATCTTAACTATGACACCTACTTATGTCGAATAAGTATCCTGGTTATTATTCTAAACTAGAGTCTCTGAATTCCAACATATTTCTATGTTCCCCTAGAAGTCACCATTTGTTGAGGTCAACATAACCCCATTTCTAAATTTGGGGACCCTTGCTTCAAAATTTTGAAAATTTATGCTTTGAATTTAAAATTCCACTTGATCATAACACTTTATCTAAAGATCATCCACACCTAGATATCATTCATCTTGACTAGCATGTCTCCATTTGATTCTTGTTTTATTTTTCCTAACTTTGCTAATGGTTGCTTCATATGTTTTTCAAGATGTAAGTTTAATGAAGACCCAAGTGTATGGACAATGTTTAGGGTTTCATACTTCAAATGGTAAATTGACTCTTTGATTAATTCATGTGTTCTTAAATGTCCAACTGAATTCATGTTGTAGCATCTATAAACCCTTACTCTAATTCTTTTAGCCAAATCCTTTTAATTTCAAATTCAAATTTATGTGGGTATTTTTATTTGAAAATTTACATAAGAATAATTTATGTGGGAATAATTATTTGTGTTATGGATTTAGTTTAATTATTATCTTAAGGTTTAGTCATGTTTATCAACATGACTAAACTTTAGTATAAAATTTTTATGCTTGGTCCATTTATGTCACCAACCCCCTTTTTTGCCTATACTTTAGATAATTTCATGGTCCCTTTCATTATGTTCTAAATTATCCTAAATACTTATCCCAAATATTTAATTTCATTTATTAATATAATAGAAACATTAAGGTAAAATTTTATGCCATGCCTTTTACTATCTATGGGACTGCTTTACCATGCTTTAAAAATTTTCCTAAAATTTTATCTTAAGATTTTATCATGTTCATCAACATGAACACAACCATAGTCTAATAATTCAACCTAAATTCTCTATATTTACTGAGCTTGACTTAGCTTTATTTTAATGTTCACAAGATCGACGGTGCACATTTACTCAAGAAAAGTTCATCTAATGATGCAATATTAGGTCAATAAGTCGAGCATCTTTATCAATAATGTACATTCAGTCAAGAAAGGTTTATCTAATAGTACAAGTTACGTAAATATTTCATCAAAGCCCTAAGATAAGAGACAAGGTGATAAGTGTCATAATATTGGTTAAAGAACAACAAATAACTAATGGATTTTAATCCCTTGGATTGGTATCTAATGGAGTGAAATGGATCAACCAAATATGATCCAATAAAATGTATTTGATTGGGTGGAAAGGATCCAATGGTGTGAGATCAACATTGAAAATTGAAAGGAACTTAGAGCCAATGCATAGATGCTAAGTGTCATGACCTCAACAGACAAATAAAGCTCAAGCATGTTCTCAAAGATCAATATTATAAAACTAAGCATAAAAAATATGATTTATGTTGCATATTAAGTCAATACTTAAACAAAGCTCTAGAATTAATGATAAATTTACAAGTGTTTCCATCATAGAATCCCTATTAGAGATCCAACTGTATGAAAAGTAAAGGATAGAAAAACAATATAGTGTAATTAATTTGTGAAATCAAGATCAATAGTGTGAGATTAATGTTGAAATTTAAATGAAGAACAAAATGAATGAGAAAGTGATAAGTGTCATGACCATAGAGAATGTATCAAAACAACTAATAACATTCATCCTCCAAGATTAAGATCAATGAACTACATTGATTTATGAAAATATATATAATGGTGTGAGCCTACATGGATTTTTCAAATACCTAGATCTAATGAGTTATTGATACATGTCCTAAGGGCAATGGTCATATTTCAAAAATTAATAAATAGAATGACATGGAAATTCCACATTGGCATACACATCAATTCAAATTATTTTGTGGACCCATAAAGGCAAAGGTATACATGTGCAAATTTGAGCAAAATCTAAGTCACCAAGATGATGTAATTTAAATAGCTACCACCATTAAAGATCTATAAATACCTTTAGAAAAGATGTAGCATCAACAAAATATCTAATTTGACCATGTGATCATTGCAAATGAGCTAAAGAGAAGAAAATTGTCATCTATGAAAAATTAATTCAATCCAAAGCTAAATTACAATCTACTAGTGTCCAATTTAATAGAATTCATAGCCATAATAGCTCAAAAAGGTATTTCTAGGGAGGATTTAGAGCTCTATTTGACCTCAAATGTAGAAGGGAAAAATTTTAAAGACCCATAGTTTGACACCATAAATATGAACATAGGAGATAATAATTGGTCTAAACTTTTTTGGACCATTGAAAAACAACCAACCATTACAAGAGAGGAGGAGAAGAATATGTCTGCAAAGTGACTATAATATGACATAGTCATGATCCAAATGATAGATATAAATTATGTAGTAGCAAACCCTGAAGTACTTCACTATATAATAATCATTTCTCCCATTTCAAAGGATGGTAAAATAGATAAGGGCATGAATTTCTATTAGTGTAGTTTTAGGAAGATTACTTATATTTACGATGTAGCCTTGGAGAACTAATACAAATTATAATAACCCCAACTAGACCTAACCACAGTCACCAACTGAGTCAAATAGAATGACTTAAAAATCATCCTTTCCCTATGGCTATATTATAGGAATCAATTGTTTTTAGATTTCAATAATATCATCCCCATTAGCCAATTCAGATTAGGGATCAAAATGATCATGACAATGATGAACAAGTTGTGTGAGAATATAATCACTACATATGTAGATAAAATTTGGGTCCCCTTAATCTATTTTATGGGTGATAAATAGGTCACCCATCCTCTAGGTGAGGTAATTATCACCCTTTTAAGTAGATAATTTTTTTTAATCAAGAAGAAAACTAGAGCTCAATTTTACATGATGTCATAAATTCTGTATGTTGTTCTTGCTACAACAAAAATTCCCAACTTGAGGGAATGGTCACTTGATGGGACATAAACTATCTCATAGTATTACTCTAAGTTTCACATATTTAAGTATAGGTATTATATTCAATTCATATATGACTTTGTTTACCCATACCTTAGTGAGGCCATCATAGGGATCCCAATTATGAGGGTCAACCCCCTAATAAAGAAGACTATTGAAACCATGGGGGAAAAATGGCTATATCTAGATTTTTCCAGCATCAAGATTGAAGGGACACAGTACACCAAACTTAGGCTACCTATCCATGTACCAATCAAACTAGTATAACAAGAATTAATTTATCAAATATGTCATGGAATAGATGGTATTTTCAAAGCCAAAAGGAAGGGACTACTTCACACCCTCTTGATAACCATTGGTAGGAATGTCTTTGCATAATGGGATAATATTAAGGCTACTTCTAAACATAGTACATCTTTCAATTTAAAAATTATTGAGCTAAGGCAGTGGGACCCCTATGGGAGAGTTAATGAGCACTTAAAAGTAAAAGGGATGTTGAATGTACCTTATGAGCACCAACCTATTCCTTTTGATCCCATATACACAAAATCATCTTCATTCTTTGAGATCACATGGAGATTGAAAAAACACAATGTCAATATAGAGTCTAGGATGGTGAGGGAGCAAAAGGGAGATGATAGATGGTATTTAGGTCTAAGGCAATATCATTTTCTAAGCATTTCACTTGTTAGACCTGCATTAATAAAACCTAAGCCTAAACCAAAGATTGATAAAAGTATAGAAGAGATGAGGCCTAATGAAATTGTATCTTTTTCCACCCTAGTAGAAGAAAAAGGATCACCTATTAAGGAAATTCACATGATAGCATTAGACCCTACAGAGATAATTGAAGATGCTTTGAAAATATTATCCAGTGTCTATGAGTCTAATGAAGAAGAGTCACAGATGGAGGTAAAAAAAAAGGAAAAGGGGAAAAAAATATTAGATCTAGTTCCATTGGATGAGATGACCATGGTTCCAATAAGTACCAATAATACCAAGGTAACTCTCACTCATCCTTTGAGTGAAGTCGATCTCTTTAGTGAAGAAAACTTGATTCATAGTCTAACCATTCCATAATGGTTCATATATGGTAAATTATAAATGGTACCTACTGTACAACACCCTTAGGCCATGATGAAGGCCATCAATATCCCAGTTCATGAAGATGTCAAGCTATGGATTGTGGCTTTACAAGAAGAATATGAGAGAAGAATGGATGCTTTAAAATAGTCAAGTGGAACACTAGTGGATATCCTAGCTCCTAAAGTGACTCAATCATTAGTGGGAGTCATGTTTGATCCCAAGACAACTATATTAAAAAGAGTAATAGAAATAAAGGTCATGGTTGGTGGAGAAGTGATCACCTTACAAAAGGTAGAACCATTGACCAATTTAACCCTAGTGGAAGGACAAAAGCCTAGAGAAAACAAGATATTTGAAGAGAATGTGCTTGAATTAGTCAAATCACAAGCAAATCAATTATAAGATACCCTTCAAAGGCATGTAACAACAAAAGGAAAAT
This sequence comes from Torreya grandis, assembly GCA_037957365.1. Lineage (NCBI taxonomy): Eukaryota > Viridiplantae > Streptophyta > Pinopsida > Cupressales > Taxaceae > Torreya > Torreya grandis. The sequence goes on from JARHVA010006060.1 coordinate 263,587, forward strand.
CTAAAGAAACAAGTTATATTATTAGTCCTAGATTCTATGGTCAAAATGTTTAAAGAGACATTATTTGACACGTTTTATTCCTTGAATTCAGTAGAGTCAAAAAGAGGTATATTAAGCTACCAATATGTATTAGCTATTAGCCTAAATCACTAATGCTAGAGAACAAGGGGAAAAGTAAAGGATTCGATCAATATCTTAACTAAGGATCAAATTCCTAAATTCTAGACAATCAACCTATCCCACCTAAACATAGTCATGGGGTTGTTGATAGATAAAATCAAAGGTATGAGCAAATGGTCTAGGGACCTAGAGAGCCTTCTTGAAGATGAAAAGTTGCTAGAAGGTAGGATAGACCATTTAATTGGGACCATGATCACTAAATCATCCATACTTAGTTCCATAGGTCTAATCACTAATGAATAATTTATGCTTAGAGCCACCCTTCTCATGTAAGAAGTGAGAAGTAAAATCCAAGGGAAGACTATATTGGGTAATAGTAGGATCATGGACATGATTTTAATAGTATAAGAAATGATTACTAAATACATGAGCCTCATAGAGGCTTTAGGAAGAGATGACAAGGATTTCAAATTCTTGATAGACAAAATATGAACTCTTCATGGAGGTTGTGGTCATTTTGAAATAAATTGATGAATAACATCAAAGGGCAATGAAGATCTTATAGTAGCAAAAATGGATTGCATCAGCCATAGTGTCTCAAAGTTAGTTGAATGAGGAATATTCTTTTTGTAACTAAAATTGTATAATATTTTGAAAATCTATTCCTTTTGTAGAATCATGTATAGATTTTAAAGTACATTCCCTAAAGGTTAGTAATTTGAAGTATTTTAAAAGTTATAGAATTTCTTTTCAACGTATAGTTGTCCTTAACATTTGACATAACTGACTGACATACCTCATAAATTGTTTATATGAAGAGGTACTTCCCATTTTAAAAAGGAGAGGGAGTTTTTGAGCCGAAAAATCTTTTGTAACTTTTGATAAAATTTATATAAGCAAGGAGTTCTATAAAGTTTGTTCACATTTGCTTGTGTGAATTACTATCATGGCTTTTCCTTCAATTGTTTGCTCTACAATTCAGATTTGAATGGTTCTTTTTAATTTTTGATGTGTAATTTTTGAATAAAGAGTAGTTAACTTGTGATAATGTAAGGTTGGATAAAGGTTCTTAAGTTCATTTCATGATCTTTGACTTTCATGTGAATGTGATTATGTTGTTTACTTCTACACCTATTTTTTTAAAGTGAACCAAGTCTTATTTTCATTCTTTCATTTCCTTAAATGCTTACTTAATGTGTTAAAATATTTGATCTTATGGTTTTTCATGCTATACATTGGTTTTTAGTGCATTTTTGGGTGATATTTGAACTTTTTCATAATATCTATGTTAAAGATCAATAACGTTAATATGTCTCTTCTCTACCTTACCTTACCTTTTTCTTTTTCTTTGATCCATTCACTTTACATTAGCATCACTATGAATATTTAGTTTATATTAGATCTTAGATTTAGTTATTTGATCATATTTCACTTCACTTAGCCAAGATTGCCTCTATTTTTATAAATATCAACTAGTAATCCATGGTTGCTCTCAACAACCAAACTTTATAAATATTGTGAAATAGTTCACTTGTTATATCATTATTCCACCATAGATAATAGGATTATTACAACCTAAAATCCATACATTAGATTATATAAATTTAGAAATGAGTAGTTTTTCTTAAATACACAAATCCACCTATGATACACTTACATGCATCAACAATAGACAAAAAAACACTCGTGATTAGTCATACCTGGCTCATCCTTGATATAAATTGGGGGAAGTGGCTCTAGTATGGAAGCTATTAGTGTCACAATGGGTGGTGTTACTAAAAAAATTGAATATGAATGAGTAACCATTGAAGGTTTTACTAGCATTGAGGTAAGATTCTAAACATAAGATGGGGTGTTGGATGCTTATTCTAAAATAGAGACCTACTTAGAATGTTTTTCAGGCTGAATCCTTACCTCCCCCATAGTTAGAGACAATGCTTGAAATATTGTCTAACATAGTTCAAGTCAGTTGGTATCTCCTCTTCTACATTAGAAACATGAATTTTGGATGTGGATGCACCTAATTGAGCACTTTTAGGCTTGTAAACTTCATAATAACTAGCATATTTTAATCTCCCATTAACAAATGAAACATTAGCATATTTCAATCATTGTTTCACCTTTTTATCCTTTATAGAATTGATATATAACCTATCCTTATCATCAATCTCATGATGGTAGGTAATGTATAAGGTTGACCTATGTTTGATGCAATGTTTGAAAGCTATGTGTTATTGGTCCCAAAAAATAGGATTTCTTTTGGTATTTACAATGATAGAATTCTATTTATCTATCTAAAAATAGCCAATGTTAGATGATTGAGGATGAATCAATCATATACATTTGTTTTTGCATAACCCATCCACCCTTATGTATAATTAATAAACAATTTTTTGCTCAACTAACATATATGGAACTATGGTGGTCAACTTAAGAGTATATGTCTTGATGCCAACCACCCTCATAATTATGAAATATGGGTAATACCAACATGCTCCTAGGGTACTTAGGGTTTCACTAATTTCTTTAAACAATCTAAGCATGGGCCTTTTCATAGATTTCCTTGTATACCATGGGATAGAAATGTATAGATATGACCCTCATCTCTTGATTATATTTTTAAACTTTTATATTCAATAAGGTATGAGGAACATTCTATTTTATTTTGTGGTCCTAATTGGTGAACTAAGGAAATTTTTGGGTGATATAGATGGCTTCCACCAAGTAGGATTTCATGTAAAAATAATCTACCTAGTTATCCATAATTATTATGATTTGTGCTTCCAAGTTAAAAGATATAATTTATCCAAAAGGAAGAGTCTTTCCATTATAGATTATCATGGACAAAAGTGGAATCCATTTCTCATCCATATGACCTATATATTTGGCCCTATAAACTTATTCATCATGGCCATTTCCATTATTACTCTCATAAAATGTGATGGGAATTTGGCTAATTTTAATTTTACACACAAACTTCCCTTTGTTCATAGCCTAGTCACTTAAAACATCCCTGATATCATGGGTTTGAAGCCATTTTTTATATTCTCTTGATTATATTTAATATCAATTTTGGGAAAATCATAGTAAGTATAAAAGGATAAATCAGCTATGAAAGAAATAGCATAGCCTAAATTTAAATATTTAATCATATTATCAATGCATCTAGACTGAAGGAACATATGGTAGATAGTCTACACAAGGGAGTACATCTAGGATAGATGATGATTTGTGTAAACATGTATATTTGAGCTCTAGAATATCTAATATATCCTTTACCTCATTCAAGTCTTATTAATTATCATTGTCTTTGTCTATAGTATTCTATAAATGGTATAATAAGTTATTACAATTTTTATATTTAGCAACCAATTCAATAGATTTGAAATTAGTATCTCAAAAGATGAAATTTATCCCACAAGAGTAGATGAATGGAACTTGTTCTTGATTGTTGACCCTAGATGCTTCAACTTTGACCATAGTTTTAAATTTTATGATTGAGAAACATAAAAATTAATTTAATGGTAGAGGGATATCATAGGATGATTTGAAAGATAACAAATAATAGCTAAAGTTGAACCTATTACATTTAGGTGATGAACGTTAAACTCCAAATTTGGAATTTTAACTGAGCAATGTGAGTCATAAATGGAAAGTATTTTATTTTTCCTTGATTTAAATATGTGTTGACTCTTTGGTATTATTATAAAGGATTCAAAAATTTATTTTGAGAATTTAGTGAAGCATTGCCTTCACTTTATCCACTTGTATTATCATCATAGTCATTATTTTTTTAGTGAAGTAACTTATATTTATAACTATCGAATTGAGCCCCATCAACATTTAATTCTCACCTAAAAGTAGTGCTTTATGAATAGATGTATGCCAGATTTGTGCTATTATTCTAACATGTACTCAATACTTGGTTCCTTCTTGATCATTTTAGCCATCTATTCTAAACACCGAACCATCTAGGTGGATTGCCTGACACTTTACCAAGTATCATATTATGATTGGATTGGTCTTATTTAATTATTACATGGATCAACTCCATTAATACTTTGGTTGATGTTTCCTAAAAATGTCTACTAGTTTTCAAAGTGTCAAGTTCTTATTAACTCATGTTTTCATGTGGATTTGTTATATGAAACTCTTAATGGACCCAAATGTCACAACACTTAGCCAAGTGTCACATTTTGATTTGATCACATAGTCGATGGGTTTTATGGATTATTTTGATAGTGTTATTTCCATGATATATGGGTCCATGTGTATTTAACCCATTGTTTTTTATGACAATGTGGATTCCTTGTCACATCCAACTACCCAAGATTAAACAACAAACTTCCATGTGTCATCTTGTCATGCAATCATAGTATTATGAAATTAAAATATTGTATCATAACTGTGGGTGTGTAATTGAGTACTAATTAGAATGATCAACTATGATCACATTGTCATGAGACTTTAGAAAAAATAGAAGCCTTAAAAGGATGTGATTAGGTGTGATGTGTCATGTTCTGATTGAATTGTAGGGTCACAAACTTTGTAACTTATTTATAAGCTAGAATAACATAACTAAGTGATAAATAGAAAACTCCCATTGGATCATGTTGTCACAACACTTTTCAAGGGCTAAAATATGTATGAGAAATTCTAGAACTTATGTGGTTAAATCGCCAATGCATGACACTATCACATGGTAATTAAATCTGAGCTAGCATTAGGTTCCAACGAAATGAAAAGGTGAAAAAGTTAGAAATATATGGGATAAAAAGAAAGGTATAAAGCCTAAAGTTATAAACCTTGAGCATAAAATCTGACTTGGAATTCAGTCTGAAATGTAATATTAAGTTTTACATAGTCTTGAACATGTATTTTGTCATTGTTAAAGCTAGACTATGATTTAGAAAACCTTTATTAACTTTTGTTGAGTTCTAGGGATCATAACTTGGAATTTTTAACATAATCCTTTGTAAGAGAACTTAAAAACAAATTATATCATTATAAATCTTATTGAACTAGACATTAATGAAATATTCAAAAACACCTCATTAAAACTTGTGAATTAACATGACTCCTAAATATTTCAAGTCATCCAAAGGGGGTTAGTCATGTGGTACCAAAGGTGAGATATATCTTAGGGAGAATGATCTAGATTTTTCATGGGGTCCCCTTTTTGGAAAATGGGATGTGTTGATTTAAACAGGATGATATAAACTTGTATATTGTTTTCATTTTGAATGGTTGTGAAAAAAGTGTATACTATTTGAATTTTAAATGGTTTTTAGTAATTGATTACTATTGTTAAATTTGTTATGGATGCTTATAAATTATGTACTACTTTGTGTTTCAATTAGTTGTGTGTGACTCAAATACCTTTTCTATTTTTGCATTAGTTGAGTAAAAGAATCATGGTTTTGATTTGTATTGTTGTTACCATAAATTTATATGCAAAGGAAAGTTATATTTTTTTATTTGTATGGCTATAACTATACATTTATATGTGAAGGAAAGTTTTATTTTTTTATTTGTATGGTTGTAACAATACATTTATATGCAAATGAAAGTTTTAGTTTTTAATTTTTATGATTTTGACAATACATTTATATGTAAATGAAAGTTTTAGTTTTTTTATTAGTATGGATTTAACCAAACATTTATATCCATAAGATAATTTTTACTAGTGAGAAAGCATAATTATTTAGTTAATCATAAATTAATGTTCTTATTACATTATGTTAAAATCTATGCTATAATTATGTTATAACATGTACATTATGTTAAAATATAAGTTATGATTATGTTATAACATGTGGTATGGAAAGATAATAGTTGGATGGTTGTAAAAAAAAATCATACATGATTTATATATTAAAATTATTGTGATGGATTATGATAATTGTGAAATATTCCATACGAATAGGTAGGTATGTACCTACAAATGGTTTCATCTATAGTTATGCAAATTTTTGTGTCACGTGATTTAAGAGAGTAGATGGTTTTATTTTTTTTATAAATTTAAGTTACCTCATTAAATCATGTGTTCATGGATTATTTTTATCTAATAATACTTAAATCATTAATTATGAATTGAAATTTTATGGAATTTATTTCAAGATGTACCAAGGATGTGTTTGTTACATGTTGTACTTGTAGATACTTGATATTTTTTGTGAAAACTTGAGCATTTACGTGTTTGGGTCAATTTGGAATCATTAAGGTTATCAAAGGCCCAATGAGTAATAATGGTAGCATTAGTTGGTAGGTTGTAAATAAGTTAACTATTTAATTGAGATAAAAAAAGAGACAAGTTCTCATTTTAATTTTCTCTTATTTGCCACAAAACTACATTAGGTCCTAATCCTAGTTAAAGGTATTTAAGGTAGTTGTACAACACAAGTAAATGATTATTTTGGTGAGGGTTATCCCTAATATTTTTTATGTGAGACTAAGAGTTTGATATAACTCAATTTTTTGTAGATGACTCTTTTTTTGGTCAAAATATATGTTGCAGGATTGTGTATTATCTTCAAAAGACTTGAGAAGTATTTTTGCATGATGCCATATATAAATAAAACTCTAAAATGTTTTGAATTTCCATTTTTAATTCCATTAACATATTGATGTTACTATATTGTGTTGGAAAACATGTGTGGGACCAATTTTATTACACGTATGTGTATTGGATTCTAGCTAAAATCAGTTATTATAGACTAATGATATTTATTATGTTGAGTTGTAATTGTTGGAAACTTAATGACATGATAAACTATAAATAATTTAATGTTTTAAAATTCATATTTTAAATTTTAAATTAAATTCATAAATGTAGATTGGTAACTAAATAGATTTAATGGATTAAAATAATAGATAACAACAACATGAGGAGGAACTTAATTTAGGGAATAAGTCCTATAGGTCTAGATTTTCAATAAAATTACAATATAATTATTTAGTTCACTCATTTAAAATTTTAATGTATAAATCATTTTAAATCTAAAAATTAAACCAACCCTACCAATATATTATATTTTTATAACTTGAGTTGACAAACTTAAAAAATTACAAGGTTAACCTATTATAAATCATTGAATATCGATGGGAATCGGGTCTAAAATAATAACTAACAATGATAAGACTCTCTAAGTGAATTATCATAAGTTGAGGGATAGATTCCCCAATGAGATTAAGAGCTAATGACTCCAATAGACTTCAACAAGATTAAGAGTAGTTATTTGATTATTCCTTGATTGGGTGAGGTGTAGCCTCTATATTATATAAATGAACTAAAGCATGGTCAAACTTGAATAGTAAAAAACTAATGGATTTTTTCATGCTCAACTAATCCATACTATAAGCTTGATCATGAAAATCAATAGATGATTAGTTTATGGTTTATATCCAATCATTTAACACTATTATTATCAATTTCATTCTAAAATCTAAATGCTTAATAAACTCATTGTATTTTAAACACATGTGGAGTAATTTATCCTCAATGTTTAAGTTGACTTGATTAATGCATTGTGTGAGAAATTAGTGGTGGAAAATTTAAAAAATTAGGCTTGGTTTCTTGGGGGGTCTCTACATTTGGTATTATATCTCTAGAATAAATTCTCAATAACTTTGGTAAATAATTATGTTTCTTCACTTACCTTATGCTACCATTATTTATATCTCAATTGGTGTGTTTACTAGGATGGTAAGGACATAGTCAAGAAGTGTAGTTGTTATGTCTAACCTAATTAGAGATGGTAGACTTGGTAATAATGTTTGAGGTAGGAAAACATGAAGAGATAAGTGTTATTTCCATCCTTAGGAAAATCTTAATGGTAATATTGAAGAAAATTTAGATCTAAAATTACATAATCCACTAGATAATGAAGTTTTGTTGCAAGGTATTGTCACACTCTTGGACAATCTTACAACCTAAATAGTGTCCCAAGAACAATGCATGGGAAAACATTTTGGTCCCAATATATTTCATAATAAAATACATATATGGGAAGAATGTCCTTTATATTAAATTAATACTTCAGGTCATCAAGAAATATTTATTGTAATTACCCCCTTTTTACATAACCCTAGAAGCAACCAAAACCTCATTCATATGGTGCAAATGTCAGTGATGTTCAATAATCTTGGCTTGTTTCCTTCATAAGTAAATTTATTTTTCAATCAATGACCAAAAATTAAAAGTCTAATTTTTTTTTTTTAAAATTTGGACAATCAATCAACATTATGATGGGATAATAATAACATGGAAAAGGTATAAAAATATAACAATAACACATGGGAAGTGTTGAATAGAATTTAATGGAAAAATACCTCTCTAATTCCCACATATAAAAGAAGAGGTTAGTGTTTTATCTTCTTATCCAAGGCATCTCCTCAATGTATAATTAAAAACTATGTTTATGAGTTTACCATTTCAAGATCTAAACATGAATCATGAAGAATTCAAGGTATCTAGGTTCAAACATGGCCTTAGAGACAAAAACTAATCTAATGTACACCTAAAAACACCCATGAAACCAATATGATGTGGTCAAATTATCCTACATGGATGAAGAAAATGAAAATGCTTGAGTTAAATCTAGACATAACATTATTAACAAGAACATGAAGTAGAACCTTTTTGTAATTGTTTGAAGTTTAAATAAAACTTTAGAAATAACTAAGAAGAATGCTATAAAACTAGGCAATGACTCCTAGTTTTATTAAAATAATATTTTAAGTAAATTTCATAACTAAAATAAAGGTTTTGGAATAGTTGGTACACCAACTATTGGGTAAATAAATTGCATGTTACTAACAAAGGACATATTAGAAGTTGTTGGAACTATAAGCATAAGCATTAAATGTATAATTACCCTCTCAAAAATTAAAATAGTAGGTGTATCTATGTAAAGTTATGTGACAAACCTTCATAAAAATAGTCTACATTGGTGGAACTCAAAGGTAACTTAATCAAACAAATTTAGTTTTGGTTGATTCTATTACTATACATATTTTTATTTTACCTATTATAATAAAATATTATGTGTAAAACAAAAATATTGAAACATAACTCATAATTCAACTTGAGCACATGAAAATGATGTCAAATCATATAAATGGATGGGTTGTTCAACTTGTATCTAGGATAAATTATCACAAATAAAAATTTGTATATGATCTATGTAGGATCCTATAATGTGATCCTAGGAGTATAATGGTTACAAAATCATAAATAAATGGTAAATTTACTCAACAAGACCATTTATTGCTTATATTATTTCAAAAAAATAGTATTGCTATAAGTTCCCAATAGACCTATAAATTTACATATTGTGTCAACTATGTAGATGAAAAAGTAGCGAAAATGGTTTTTTGTTGTATGTAGTCTAAATCAAAGTGTTGTCCAAAGAGGAAAAAACAAATTTTTATTACCATCCTCTGCTATATTAATTTATACTTGGAGTGTAAAATTTAAATTGAGATGTGTCAATTAATTTATTAATAAAACCAATCATGTCATTATGGGGAACATTAGTTCTATTTGTAAATGAAAATAATGGAAATTTGAGCTTGAGTATATATTATAAAATCATCAATAATATTAGCATTAAAACTTGGCACCTATTCCTCTACATAGATGATATGTTTCATAAAATTAAAGGATCAACTATGTTTTTTAAGTCTGATTTAAAATATGGTCACCATCATCTCTTTATTAAGGATGATTACATCCATAAAACAACATTCAAAACTAGGTATGGACACTTTGAGTTCTTAGTTTTGTCATTTGGATTAACCAATGAACTTGTAGCATTCAAGAATCTCATGAATAGTTATTTTAGATAGATTATATTACCAATTTGTGCTAGTGTTTTTCATTGATGTCATGGTTTATTATAAGAATGTTAAATAACATGAGAAACACCTAAATCTCGTGTTGGAAAGGCTATGTGAAAAATATATTTATGGAAAACTACCCAAGGGTTATTTATTTTATGATAAGATTCATTATGTGGGTCATGTGATTTCAAGAAACAATATATTTATTAATCCAACAAATATTAAATCCTTCATGGAATGGCACGATCTAAAAAACATGCAAAAATTTATAAGTTTTATAGGATTAGATGATTACTATAGAGGGTTTGTAAATATATTTTCTTATTTTACCAACTAAATAAATGAATTATAGTGTAAAGTCAAAAAAACTATTTAGATAGTTGAATACAAATTAGCTTTCCAAAATCTAAACGAGTTGTTAACTATGACACTTATGTTCCTGATTCTTAACCTAAATGGAGAGTTTTTTGTATGGGTTGATGATTTTAATAATGGGTTAAGAGGATTACTCTAAAAAATGGTTGTTTGGTGGCCTATGAGTCAATAAAGTTTAATAATCATGAAATGAGCTACCCCACACATGATTTCAAATTTAATGTATTTTTTCATGTACAAAACATGTGAAAAAAATACCTATTCATGAAGTACTTTGTGATAAAACTAGAGAACTGAGGTATAACTCACATATTTTCTAAATACAATGTGAACACTATGAAGTAAAGATAGATTTTATTTATTAGTGATTGTGATGTTGATATCGATTACAAAAAAATCAAGGAAAATAAAGTGGTTGATACACTTATTATTTGATTGTATATTTCTTTCATTTCATGAATCAAGACTAAATTAAATGATTTAGTCCTTGCATAAAATTTCAATAACCAATTTTATGTAATGTATTAGTCTTAAAAATCTATGCATATTAGATAAGGTCAAAATTATAATTTTTAATTTTATAATGATGGCATCCTAAGGTACTAAGGTTGTAATTATGTACATGAAACTAGTGATTCAAGGTTTAAATTATTTAAAGAGGTCGAAAATGCACCTTATTCTAAGAATACAAGTGTAACTAATATTGTTCATGAATTAAAACCCTTATTTTTTTGGCAATATATGAAGAATGATATGTCAAAGATTTTGGAAAAGTCCTTTGAGTGCTAGTGTGTCAAGGCAAAAAATTGAAACCTAGGAATAAATTTGTATCTTCGTGATAGTCCTAGTGAGAAATGGGTAGTGGTATCTATGTAATTTATTTAAAGTCTACCTAAATATCAAAATCATCATGATAAATTATGGTCATTTTCAATAAGCTTACAAGGTTAGCACACTTTATAATTATAAATATGAAATATTAAGCTTTTACACTTTCATTAATATTTGTATATGAGATTGTAATACTTCATGATATACCAGAGGTAATAATATAAAACTATGATAAGTTTTTCATATATCATTTTTGATAGACATTAAATGCTATGTTTGGTATGTAGTTGAATTTTAGCTAAAGTTACTATGTGAAAATAGATAGTCAAATAGAGTGTGTCAACCAAGTGGTGGAAGATATGTTACCTATGTAAGAAATAGATCAACCTAATAAGTGGTATGAGTACCTTAAACTAGTAGAGTTTTCCTACAATAACACACCATTATTCAATAGTAATGACAATATTTGAAGTACTTTATAGATTAAAATGTATAACTCTACTAGGTTGGGGTGGATTGGACAATAGAATCAATATCAAACCTAAATTTTAACATTATATGATAGTTAGATGTAAATTAAAGATAAAATATAAAGGGAGCCTCATATCTACAAAAGAGTTATGTTGATAAAAAATAAACTAATTTTTAATTTGATGTTAGCAATAATGTTTTTGTGAGAAATAACCCTTAAAAATATCTATTAAATTTATCAAACTATCCAAGTTAGCTCCAATATTTGTTGGGATCTTGTACATGATCAAAGTAGTCAATAATGTGGACTATAAGTTGGAAATTATTCCATAACTTTTAAATATTCATGATGTTCTTCATAACCATGTTTCTAAGAAGTATGTTATTGACCTTTCACATGTAATTTATTGTGAAAATTTTTAGGTGGAATATGATGGGATCTTGTAATAGTAACCAACATATGTGGCGAACAATTATCATATTTAACTATAAAATAGATAAATTCAATTGTACTAATCCAGTTTGATCCCATGAGTGAAATAAATGCTGCATAGGATGATTAAATCCTCATGCATAAAAGTTATTTTCATATTTTCAAATCAATCACTAGACCAATGCTATTATATTGTGAGATGTAACATCTTTATTTAAATTATAGTTATTTTTTTATGTTTGAAATATTTAATTTATTAATTTGACATATTTTATTTTATGTCTATCTAGACCTTTTTCATATTTCATGATGACAGGTGTTGATTAAGTATGGAACTACATTAGTCATATTAACAACTATAAGTAATTTATTAATGTTAAATAAATGTGATTCAATTATTCACTATCTAAGTCATTAATGTTTGTGATTTAATCTGAACTATTAGTATTCTATGTGTGAAATTGTATATTGGTAAGTGAGTTACAACTATCATGACTATTCATCATGCCTTTAACATAGTTAACTGCACATATTGATAAATGTTGATAATTCAAGTATAGCCTTAGGATATCACATTAAAAAATTTTAATGATATGGTAAAGAGTCACTAAAATTGACTCTAATCTTAGTTTTGATTATTCAAGATAGTGGCCTACTCCATAATAGATGGCAATCCAGTCTACATAGTAAAATGAGATAAGTATGGTTTTTCATCTATATAAGACAACTATTTGGTTTACATTAATTTTGGAATATTTGTAAATAAGATATCTAATCCAATTCTTTATATAAACCTCCACTTGTGATATTTCTGAGTTCATCATGGATATGAGGCATATTTGTTTTCATGGTCTATTAGGGGTTCCTTATGACTCTTCTTTGACTGTGAGTTTTGGCATTGTTAATGACTACCACCTTTGATTAAAAATTAATGGAAAATATTTGTATTTATATGGTGTTAGAATAGTTTTAATTATTAATCAAAGGTATTGGTTTTCATTGGTGGAAATGAAGTGGTAAGGTCACCTAGCAACATATAGTTCCACATAGGGCCAATTGCCATCAAAATTGTTAATATATATATATATATATATATATATATATATATAGAGAGAGAGAGAGAGAGAGAGAGATGGGTCCATTTGAGGACCATTTATTTACTCTAAAAAATATCTTGTTATCCACCTCCAATAATGATGTAAAACATTAAATTCAAAAAGGAGTTACCAATCCTAAACCTAGTCTTACTCCACCCAACTGACACCAAACCCCTGGGAAAGGTTAGACTCAATTTGTGTGTCTAAGTGGAGAATTCAAGAATAATGAAATTTGTAGTCAAGTCCACATGGCCCTCAAATGTCCCCATCTCTCTCTCTCTTTCTCCAAATTTCATTATTCTTGAATTCTCCATTTAGGCACACAAATTGAGTCTAACCTTACCCAAGGGTTTGGTGTTAGTTGGGTGGAGTAAGAATAGATTTAGGGTTAGTAAATCCTTGTTCAATTTTCATTTTTATATCATTATTTGAGTTGGATAACAAGATGATATTTTTTAGAGTGAATTCATGTATATTTATTTACATAATTCATGAAAAGAACTACAATTGGTTCTCTTAGGAATTAGCTTTTACATTAGTGAATTTGGTTAGTAATTAGTAATTAGTTAATCAAAATATTGTTTTATAACAATATTAGAATAATAGGTTTGAATATAATATTGTTGAGATATATTATTATAGGTTATAACAATATATCATATATAAAATTTACATTATCTAAGGGATTTGGTGAGAAAGTTTAGTGGAGAGATGTTCTCCATAAATACAAGAATAATGTTACTATATAAATATAATGTCACGTATTATTTATTAATCAAAGTGGAAGAAATAATAAATTATTGTGTTGAAATAATTTTGTATGTGTTTAGCTCAATTTTGTAGTGCATAAGTTAAATATGTGTATTGGATATTTAAATTAATAACACTGGTATTAGAGTGATATAGTAGTTTGAGCATTGTAAGGGGCATCTACAATTTTTGATTACCCTATTTGATGATAAATTTATTCTTTTATAATGATATTTCTAATATTTTATGCATTAGGTAATTGTGGAAGAGTGGCATGCTAAATAATATTTTTTTGTAATTAGATTTGCATTATGTAGTTCATTTGTTGGCTCTGATAAAACATTACAATCATGTCCTTGTTATTACCTTCACCCTTTTAGTGTCTCGGTGTTTTATGTGAATCATTTCTATTATGTTGAAATTTTGGATCACAAATCAATTTTGTGTGTGGGGTGAAGGAATTTGTGATCCTCATACATCTTTGTACACTATTTGAACACATCTATAACTATTGTCTAGACACATCTAGATTAGATCCATTTGTTACATTGAGTATTTGTATGGCTTTCTCAAGTAAAGACTCTACCTTGTCAAATCCATGATTCATGTAGATCTGGACATTGTTATTATTATATAAGTGTCCATGTTGTTCATATAATACATGATTATTCATTATCATGAGTTTGACTCTATTAGATTTAACTTTGATTATTTTATTTCTATGAAACCATTGGGCTCACATGAATGTACCTTACTCTTATCATTCCATGTATGTAATTTTCTCACATGCATTACCTACCAACTGTGCCATGAGTTTTAATTATTGATCAATGGTTGCATCTTTCCATAGTGATCATTAACTAAGAATATAAGTTTATAGTTTGTTACATGGTCATTATTAATAGTTTCTTATTATTTTGTATATCTTTGGTCTATATTAGGATAAATGTAATAGTTGGTCTATTTTTTAATTTTTAGTTTTGTATGTTTATGAATCTATTTATGTAGTTTTGTTATTTATAGGTAGTTTTTTATGGTTAAAAGAATCCTTATATGTATTTTTTATTCATTTTAAAATAATATTATATTTAGGATATTATTCTAGAAATAATAAATTCAATAGTTATATTTTGTTGAAAAGAGTTAGTTTTTAAAATGTGTAGTTCATGGTCAAAGAGTCAAAGTCTTTTTTTAGTAAGACATTAGTATCAAAAAGTCAGTATGTCAAAATAATGCCATCATTTGTAAACAATCATTTATTTAAGAGTGTTTTAATTAGTGTCCATATGTTAAATAATCTCAATGTCATTTTAAAGAGTTTTTTTTATCATTGAGTCAATGTTAAGTATGTCAAATAAAATTAAATGTATAAAGGATGTTTTATCACTTGTATGTGATGTCTAAATTTGGGGGGTGACTTCTCTTAGAAAATTCATACATCTAAGATACATAAACATACCACCTGAGTGAGGAGATTCACCAATTGGAGGTTAGAGGATACACATAGGAAGGAGGTTTCCAAATCCACTCATTAGTAACCAATTATGTGGCTCATAATGTTTTGGTGGCATTTTTGTGTGGTGTGTTTATTTAGTTTCTGCTTTGTGCTTTTCAAAACAAAAATAGAAGAATATGCCTATTCAATATATTTAATTTTTGTGAAAATTCAAAAAATGATTCCTTGATGTGAATAAATTACGAAAGGATAGAAAGTACCAATGTAATTTAGTTCATGGATCTTGAAAGGGTTTTTGGTAGAGATCCAAAAAACCATAAGAGGTGAATTGTGAGATCAACTACTACATAGATCCTATGACTGCTTTACTTCTTTATGGATATTACCTTTCATGACACATCCATTGCAGTCACGTAGAGTAAATTTAAGATTCATTCCTTCACATATAGTGGTCATGTGAGTAAGATTACATCAATAATATGCATACCTAAGAGTATGTGGTGGCATACAATTTTATTCATTCCAATTCTTGGAGGTAGATGGTTTTCCTATTTATTTTAAGGTTTATGTTTAACCTATAAAATCATGGGAGGAGTGAGGCTCTCTTTATATCAAGGTTATGATCTAAATAGGGCATGATATAATGAGTGAGCATATTGTAGATAACAGTGTGATTGTTTTTTCACTATGTAAAAACAATGTGAAAGAATGTTAGAAATTATCTTTATATTAGTGAATTTGATTAGTAATTAGTAATTGGTCAATAAAAATACTATTTTATAACAATATTGTGATAAAAGGTTTGAATATAATATTGTTGAGATATATTATTACAGGTTATAACTATATATTGTATATAAAATTTGAATTATCTATGGGATTTGGGGAGAAAGTTTATTGGATATATGTTCTCCATAAATATAAGAATAATGTTCCTATATAAATGTAATATCCATTATTTTTTATTAATTATATTGGAAGAAATAATATATTATTGTGTATTGAAATAATTCATTGTGTGTTCGGCTTAATTTCATA
>JARHVA010006060.1:285000-292500 GCA_037957365.1 Torreya grandis
TCTATAATATTTCTGACCTTGAATAATTAAGATGTATATGTTGATTATAATACTAATATTTTAGTCATCCCATAGATTTCATATGAGGTTATATTTATCATGTTACTATAGATGAGAGATTTAAATCAAACCTCTTCTATTTTGATGTCTATTTTCCCAATGAGGTAATTATTAAGAGAGAAACATAATACTTTTTCAAAGCATTGTTGGCCAATTTTCTCTTAGCATGTGACCTAGTTATCATAAGAAGCCAATATATACAATTTTCATGAAATCATCATTTTATAAGGAATACTATAAATGTAACTCTTTTCATACTAATTTTTCATGAACCCCAAAATCTAACTATAAATATTCTTGAGTTCTAGGGTTATGAGTCTTGAATTCCATCATTCAACCATCTACACCAAAGGTAGTTCTAATTTTTTTTTGAGTTGGGTACATGGTTGATGCAACATGGTATTATGAGGGTCAAATAGAATCAAATATATGTACCTTAATTGGTATTATTACTCTACCTATTCTCACATAAGCATCATCATTTTTGCATGGGCCACAATAGTGATATACTTACCCCTATCTTGATTAAGTTATTATGTTTTCAATGATTAACAAACCCTATGTGATCAAATAATAATTTGAATAAATAAATAATGTTATGATTGAATTTATATAACTAAGAGAACCAATAAATTTAAACCTTATTTCCATCAAACAACTTTTCACACTATGCAAGTAATGAATGGTTGACATAACACATTCAAAAGGTTAAAATAATATAATTAATATATCTAAACAAATAAATATAATAACTCATCTTAGATAAAGTATATATCATTTAAATGTATTCAAACATCACTATCATTATTTATAACATGCTTGTTTACTACATATATTTGTTTAGTGTAAATATTGGATCATTTAGTAAATGCAACAACCTTTCTTACTAGCATTAACTTCAATGAAGGTTTTGCTATATGAAATATAGTTCAAAGGAGGACTAATAATACACATTCACATTAAATACCATATTTAATACCACCATTGACCAAATAATTCCTTTGAATTTCTATTAGGCAAGTGGCTTACTTGAATGTTATTTTAGAGGTATCCAAAATAGCCGTATGACATAATAGTAACATACAAAACAACTATAGTATCAAAATTAAATCCTAGTAACCACATGTAATTTGATTCAATGAATTTTCATTTTCATACACTATTAGTTTATGAATTTCATTCATAATAATAAAATATATGTTAAATATAATATTGGAATTAATGGACTAAGATATTATGCAACCTTATACTTTTTATAAAATAATTTAAATTTAGTTTCCCAAGGTTTCATATTAATCTAAATTTCCACTATGCCATCATTTATGGGTTCTTGAAATGATAAGATTAAATAAGGTTTGTGAAATCCATTTTCCACCAAAAGGTGCAAGTCCACAATTACCTCAATATTTTAATAACAATTAAACCTTGAATTACATATTCATAATGAATAATAATAAATTAAATTTATTAAATAATACTCATTAAATACGACCATAATTTACAAATAAATTATCATTTACAATACAAGCTACCTCATTAGTATGTGCACAATAAAAATTGATAAAATTCAATTCACCGACAACCCAAATATCATTAAATAATCAAAACAAGAGTTCAAAACATTTTAATTCATTTATCCATGTTCATTTTGAATTACCCAGTCAAGCACAAATATAAACACAAAATTATAATAAGGAATCAATACCTTAGTAAGAATATTTTTAATCATATTCAAACTCCAAAACTCAACCCTACTAATTTTTTTAATCTCCATTATTTTCTACTTATAACTAGAAATACAAAATTACATTAAAAATCATACACTAAAATTAAGTATCAAATCTATAAATTTATATAATGACATGAAAAATTAACATTAAGTCATAGCTAAATAAATTATTAAGAAAAAACTAAAGAAACACACTAAATGATTCAATGCACGATCAAAAGTAATTCAACAAGATACTGCTAGTTTAAATTACAAAGGGAAAAAATTAAACACAGTCAATACTATTTATCCAAACATTCCAACATAAAAAATCCATTATAATTAATGATTATAAATTAAATATATAATTGGTATAAGAGCTTAACTTCATCAAGAAATATATATAATAATGAATATTAAAATAAGACATTATCTAATATTAACCTTACATAAATCCATAAGTATATCTCTATTCAAGTACAGTTTTTTATTATAAATTAAGATACATTATATCTAACTATAAACATTTTTATAAGAATTCCATAAAAAATAATCTCTTTATTCTTATTACAGTCATTAGCACCAATAAAAAAAATGATCACCATCCCTGAAACATTTTTGGGATTCAAAATCAAATGAAAATAGAAAGTGTAATGACCCATGAGCCCAACCATGAGGTAAGAAATATCCCTACCCACCTCAACCATTGGTATAGGCTAAAAGAATTCCTTTTAAGACCATCCTAAAATCACACACAAAATGAAATGAAAATAACGTAAGAGCATGACACAATCCACATCAAAAAGACTCAAATACAATTTAAAACACTCATAATCATAGAAAAATAATCAAATATTTTCAAAAAAAGTTAAAAAAATAATGACTAATATTTAAACTTCTCTTTATACAATCTTTAGGTGAGACAAGCTTGAACAACCCTCCATAATGTGGAATAACATTTCTATAGTATTTTCCTTTAGATTTAAATGTAACCCATCACACATTTATGATAGATATGGAAACTTACAATCTAAAATTATGGATTCATAAATTTGAATTCAAAATGAAAATCCTTAAAGACCTAATACAATTTAGGCTCCCCTTTCTTTTCTCATTATCAAATGAAAATAAAAATGGAAGACAAAAAAAAGATGATTTACATATAGTGCATATTTTTTGTTATAAAAGAATAAAAAATATGAATTAGAGAGACCATAGGGTATTCTATTTACTTACTTTTTTATAAAAAAAATCACACTCAAGACATTAGCTTCCATTTACCTATATGCGATTACATGAAGTTCAGGTGAACCTTCTAGGCTCAACCTAGCTCATCGATTAGAAAATTACCTATAATAACAAAGTGACATGGGTAGTACTAATACATAAAAAATCATGAAATCATTGTAAAATAATATATATAGTGAAGAAAATTCATAAAAAATATTAAACATGAATCAAATTAGAATAGTTATAGTTCAACAAAGTTCTAACTCAAAAATAATAACAAAATCATATGAAGTAGTGGGATAAATAACATGATCATAGTATGCTTATTAGGATATGACATTCACCCCACTAAAGGAGAAAATTCCACTCATCCCCACATAAAGAGGTGAATATAATATTATATAAAAAAACTTACATCCTCTCGAGTTGCAGTATTTTAACTTAGTTGATCCCATTAAACCAAAATTTATTTAATCTTAACTTTATACAAATCAATATTGTAATGAATAAGGATCCTGATGGGGTCTAGTTGAATCATATCATCTTCAACCACATAGATATAATTCCATTCCAACACATGAGAGGGTTCATAAACATATTTATGAAATAATGACACATTAAGCACATCATGTATTTTTGAGAGAGGGGAGAAGGTCTAGATAGATGCAACAAGTTTGTTATTTTCCACTATGTTAAATGGACCAACAAATCATGGCACCAGTTTGGATGACCTACCTAACTTTATTGATATATTTTGAGGTTTAATTCATAATAATAATTTATCCTACACCTCAATTTCTCTTGGTGATCTCTCCATATCAGCATAGTTATTTTTCCTATCAGAGACAATCCCAAGCCTTTCCTTAATAAGAGCCATTTGCTCATCATACTCATGAGGAGGTTTCATACTAGAAATTAACCAATTTTTTAAATCATCCCAGCTAAGGGGAGTTATATTCCTTAACCCATACATGGATTTAAAATGTTCCATTTTTATAATATAATGGTAGGTGTTATTATATGTAAATTCAACCAAATGGAGGTAGTCCTCCAGTTTAGACTATTGATACATTACATACATTCTCAACATGTCTTCCACTAATTTATTAAACCTTTTAGTTTGAAGTAGTTTAAAGATGGTATGTTGAACTGAAGTTTAGATTTGTCTTGAAATATGACATCAAGTTTTTCCAAAACAATGAAGTAAAAAAATGTCCTTGTAAGATATAATGATTTTAGGAATACCATGAAGGCAAAAAACATCATAAAAAAATTGGCAAGTTTAATGGAATAATCCATAATATTTCCAACAATGAAATGTGAAACATTAGTGAATTTATCAATCAGCACAAGGATTGTATCATGCCTAACCAAGTATCTAGGTAGTATAGAAATGGAATTCATGGAGATTACAACCAATTTCCCATAAAAAACATGGTTATGGTAAAACCAAAATTTTAAATGGAAAATTTCAGCCTTAACACAATGATAATATAAGCATCTTACCATAAATTTAGAAACATATTTCTTCAATATAGGATAAAAATATAATATTTTTATCATATGTGTCATTTTCGTGACATCTAAGTGATAAAATGTGGCATTGAATGCACTTCATTCAAGATTTGATCCCTCAAATTTGTAAAACTTGGAATAATAATTATACATTGGTGCCTTATAATTAAATTTTATTCTAAGAAATATTTTATTGAAACCTTAGCCCTAGGCTCATTGGCTAACTCAAAAATAATTTTTCTTCATTTAGGGTCTATTTTCTATTGTTCCAATAAAATAGTATTAAAATTAGATTACCACACCAAAAGTATAACCAAATAGGTCATTCGACTGAGTGCATCAACCACTCTATTTTCATTTTCATAGAAATATTCAATGTTAATATTGAACTTGTTGATAAATTCCAACCACTTCATTGCCTATATTTCAACCCATCTTAGGAAAGTATATGTACAAGGTTGTAGTGCTCATATTTCACCTTAAACTAGTTTCTAAGTAGAAAGTGATTACATTAATTTAGATCATTCACCATATTATCTATTTCTAAATCATGAGTTGGATGGTTATACTTATAGGATTTGATCTTATATGAATCATAAGTAAAAATATTTCGATCTTGAGTCAAAATGTCTCAAATGCCCACTTCATAAGTATCAACCCAGATCTCAAAATTAGCATTGGGATCTAATAAAAATAAAACTAGAGATAAATATAGTATGTCTTTCAAATTTAGGAAGGATTCCTTACATTGATAAGACCACAAAAATTGTATCCCTTTCTTTTGTAAGGAATTTATGGGGTTAGCAATTCTATAAAAAAATTTAGTAACCTTATATAATATCATACTAAACCCATGAAGTTGGACATTTCATGAACACTTTTAGGTGTTTGCCACTCCCTTATGGATTTGATTTTCTTAAGGTCCATTGAGAGACCTTGTCTTGAGATAATGGGTCCTAAGTAATGTATCTTACCTTGTTAAAATCATATTTTAGAAAATTTCTAAACAAATTATGTTGCCTTAGTATTTAAAAGACTAATCATAGGTAATGTTCATGTTCTTTCTCATTATTATAATAAAACATAATTTCATCCATGAACACTAGCATAAAGTGATCAAGAAAATCCTTGAATAGGTTGTTCATTAGATTCATAAAAGTATCATGAGCATTAGTTAGATCAAATGGCATAATCATAAACTCATAATGATCATAGAATATTCTAAATGGTGTCTTATGCACATCCTCATCCTTGATATAAAGTTGATGATACGTTGATTGAAGATTAGTTTTATAAAACATTGAAACCCATTTCATTAGATCAAAAATATTTTCATTCCTTAAAATGTGTATTTTTTATTTATAGTGACCTTGTCCAACATTAAATAATTAATAAAAAAACCTCAAGGTACCATATTTATTCTTAAAAAATACAACTGGGGATCCCCAAAGTGAGAAACTTGGCCTAATAAATCCTTTTCCTAGTATTTCTTGTAGCTAGATTATAAGATCCCTTAGATTAACCACATTCATTGAATATGGGGATTTGGATTCATGTGTTCATCTTGGTACATATCAATAGATAAATATAACTCCCTCTATGAATGAAAGCCTAAAATTTCATCATAAAATATATTTTTTAACTCCCTACGTAACAAATAGTTTTCAAATATGGGTTCCTTCTCCATAGAGAGATCATTAAAATACACTTGTATAATTCATATCCATTTATAAAAAATTTGTTTAGTTGTAAGGGTGATAGATTATTTTTTTCCATGTGCTTCATTATACCTTGAAATTTTACCAAATTATCAATACATTATACCTTATTATTAAAATAATCAATCTTAGCTTGATTTTTTTTACAACCAATCAATGCCTAAAATTAGGTCACAAGATCTAATAGGTGATATAATAATATTTAACTAAGTATTAGATTCCCCTAAATCTAGTTTGACTTTTTCCAAGCATTTAAAAATAGCTTCTATCTCACTAGAGCCAAACTCTAACTCCTATCCTTCTCTTAATTCATATTTTTTAATTTTACATTTAATAGATACCGAATCTAAAATAAATATATCATTAGCTCTAAAATAAATGATAATATCCAATGGTAAACTAAAAATTATAACTTTGGTTTAAATAAGGATGGCCTAAAAGTTGTCATTCCTATTCTCCTTTGAAATATAAACATGGTGATTAGTAGGTTAGTTACCATTTACTATGAGAAATAATTCATATAGTGATTATCACGACATTACAAAAATTTGAATATCATTAATGGAGGTAAAGGAGTATAATTTTATCTAATGGTAGGGCCACAAGAGTTGGTTTGCTATTAATTTTGATTTTTATCAAGTTACCTTGTAGAAGTTTGTGATTTATAACCCTTATTAGAATTCCAAAATTTTCTATAATTACTATTTCACTTGGTAGCACCTTTCTCAAGGTCATACTTGAATTTTTTGCTATTTTAAGAAATGTAAGTCTTAGGATTCCATGATAACATGTTTTTCTAATATTCTTATCTTTCCCCTACATGATTTGTATATTTTATGGTAATAGATAAGATGTGAGGGTTTGTCATGTTGACATCATTCATCAACACCTCATTTAATCCCAAATTAAACTTATTTACCTTGATTTTTTATCATGTATATAATTTAGATAACATAACAGAATAAGTAACTTGTTCTCATATTCAAGAACAATCATTATTCTTTGCTTGATAAATTTAAATTCAGTAAACTTTTGCTCCTTATAGTTCTCATTTAGATACTTTTTTTCTAAATTGAATCTCAGTGGTCTCTCAACAAAGTTGAATGGGTTTATATCCTTTCAAGGCACATCAATGGTTCCACCACAAGGTTGTATCACCTATCAAGTAGTAATATATAATGTGAGCCTTAATGTCATAACCCATATTATATACAGTGAATTATTTTTACAAATTCACTAGTCATGCTCTAGTAGGATCACCAATTTCCC
>JARHVA010006060.1:297500-352500 GCA_037957365.1 Torreya grandis
ATCTATATACCATCTCTAGGTGAAACAAGCTTAAACAAACCTACACAAAATATAAAAAAAATTCCATAGTATTTTCCTTTCCATCTAAATGAAACAAATCACACTTTTATAGTGATAAGGATGCTTAAATTCTAACATTATGGCTTTGTCCCTTTGGATTGAAAATTCAAATCAACAAAAACCCAATACAATTCAGGGTCGCATTTTTTTCTCATAATTAAATGTAAGTAAAATTGAAAGCCAAAAAAAGAGAGGGTTTACATACACTATGTCATTTTTTCACAAGAATAAAAAATAATAATGAGAGATAAATTAAGGGCGTCCATTCATTTCATTCCCTAGAAACTTGTAAAACTCCCTCTATTTCTCTTCTCTATCCATTCTTTTATACTTTTTTAATTCCGTTTCCAAAATTGTCATCCCTTTTGCTTGCCTCCCCTTTTCTTTCCATATTCCATCACCATCTCCATTGTTCCACAACCTCTACACACTTACATCACTTTACCAAAAATAGCTATATGCATTTGAGAAGTGGCACTTGGGCATGGCACCATCAAACCCTTATTATCATTTCTTCATTTCCCAATAATTAATTGACAACAAAAATAAATAAATGATGGACTTTGATGGTTTTTTTTAAGTCAAGCATTGAAGATAATCTAAAACCCAATGATTAAAAATTATTAATTTACTTACAAATTAATTCAATGTGCATGGTAATGCATAAAATGTCCCCTTTCATGGGTATATTCCAAATTACAAGGTTTTAAGCTTAAATAACCCACAATTTCCCTATATATGGTTTGCAATACATTAATGTTATTTTTATTAAGGTTAATAAACATAATACATGAAATTATGTAATAAATATAAAGACCCTCAATGTATTCCATTTCATAACTAAAGCACTAAATAATAACACAATTGGCCATGTGCTAGTGATGCCTACCAACCATAAGAATTAAAATCATGCAAGTACAAATCAATTAAACCCAAAAAAGAATAAAACTAAACATGAAATTACATAGATGAAAAAACATAACTTTTTGGAAGATCTTACTCTTGCACACTTAAAACATTAGATTTATTTTACCTATATGCAATGACATGACATTTAGAGTGATTCTTTAAATCCCAACCTAGCTCATCCATCAGCCAATTACCCATAGTCAATAAGTGACATCAGTAGTAACATTACATAAAAATAATCATGAATTCATACTAAAATAATATATTTGACTAGCCAAATAAATTTATAACAAAATTATTAAACATGAATAAGATAAAAATAGATGCATTTCATAAGTCTTCCAACTCATAAATAGTAATAATAACATATGAAGTAGTGGGATAAACAACATGATCATAATAATCTTGGGTGAGATATGACATAATTATTTTGTTAAATCACTCAACTTTTATCTCACCAATCCTAGTTATGATGACAATTATAAACTAGACAATCCTTAAGTGTTTTCCTATGCCCAATAAAATCATGCTAAGATTCTATGTTATCAATAATCTCTTCACAAAAAATAACAAAAAACTTTGTAAAAAATCATTAGCATGGTAAATATTTATCTTACTTTGATGTAAATGAAGATTATTTATTGTATAATTGTATCACTCATTATGGTATACCTAACAAATTTAACACTACTTTAGTCCCTTAAATTATGTCCCCATTTATGGAATTTGTTATTTTCTATGCCACTCCAAATTTGGCAATGCATTAGTCAAAACCAAACACTACTAGCCACAATGTATCATTTCATAATTTGTTACTTTATTATAAATGACATAATGTCCCTAGACATATTATATAAAAATCTACATCATATAAAATAATATAAATAGATTATCCTCACAAGCATATCTCTTATGTTTTAAATATGACAAACATATATTATTTTTCATCCTGTGCATTTTTTTTGAGTTTCATGGAACTAATACCTCAAAGTGTATTTTAAAGCATAGAAATAACATCAACATCAATATAAAACTCATCAAATTAATTCACCTTTGTTAGCAAAAGTTCTTACAAAAACTCATTACAACATACCAGGGATTTTATTATCCATGTATTAGTAACAAATGTAAAGATATCAGGATATGCAAAGTTGATTAATTAATTTTATTCATTCTTAGTCAATATTCATCTATACATAATTTACTACAATAAAACATCCATATTATTTTATATTAATGGCATATATTCAAATAGAGTAGAGAAAAAAATGCATAGATAAATTCACATAGAAAACTTTCAATGAAAACATAAAATGATCTCTATTATCTCAAAATCTGAACTCCTTTCCTTTAAAACTTCACAATATTTATAGATCTTAAATACTACTCTCACACTTTTCATTCCCATCCTTTCATTTCTCTCCTAAAGGAGGATTTTCATTCTCTCATATACTTTTGATATACAATCATGTGTCAAATACATACAAAATATTATACATCAGTTATACATCACACACTTTTCACTTATATGTACTATGTGGATTTATTCTTCAAAGTCTACTACTGACAACCTTCACCTTCATAGCATTGAGATATTCAATCTCTCAATATATCTCATATGTTCTTAAAGAAAGGGGGTGTTATTTATATTTTCATAGTTTCTATTCCCACTCCAAAAATGAGTGTCAAGATTACTAATAATATATCTAAAAATTTACATGGTTAGAGATCAAACCTATCCAGTAATTCTAAAACTAATTAGACGCATGCCCTTTGTAATAAAATTATTTATAGATAAAGAAAAAACAACCTCATGGACCTCATTAATAACCAAAGGATAAACATTCCTTTTATCCTATCATACTTACTTTATTCATCGAGGCCATTTTTAAGGATGTGATTGTGAGGGTTTCTAGGAGAGTTAAATAGACTATGATTAAGAAAGATACGAATTAAACATAAAATGAATGAAGTTATAGATGAGGTATTTGATGAATTTATAGGAAATTTTTGGGCTACTACATGTTTTATCCTATAAATAATTGTATTTTCACTTTCATGTATCTAAAATATAAATTTTACTTATTTTTTATTACTTTCACCTATTTTTTTATTCTCAAATGTTTCCTATTATATTTATTATATGTTTACATTTTAATTACATAAATTTTATGTATTCACTCTTGGTTTATAACATAAAATTCCTATTTGGTTCATTGATTGTTAATTTGTATTTTTTTCCTCATTATTTTATTTTAAGGATCATATTTGGTACCTTGGTTGGTAGTCTTATGTGTTTTTGTATGCACTAAATTTGGTATTAGACACTTGGAAATTTTATTTTGGCCTATCTTAAACATACATGACTTGTGAACACATATTTTACACTTTTTCACATTCTCTAATAGATATTTAATTATATGTAAACATGACCAAATCCATTATTTCCATCCATACTCATTATTTACCTTATTTATGACACAACCCTCTAATAACCTAAGTATAATATAAACATATTCTAGATCATTGTTTCTTCCTCTCTAGATAGTGTCTATAAAATCAATGATGTTTGCCTTTATTGGTTGTGTCCAAAGATTTGATGTTTTCCTTTATTGGTTGTGTCCAAAGATTATAATGGTTATTTTTAAAATTTAAATATTTCCATTTTGTTTTGCTTCACATGTTTCTCATGGAGGTAAATAACCAAAGAGTGATCTATAAATAAACATCAAGCCTGATTACATTATTATATATCAAGACATCTTGATAAATCTTGATATATTAATTTGTGCACCCTTGAGGCATTACAAAAAAGTAATTAAATCTAAAGACCCCTCAAAAGAACATTCCTAAAATTAAATTATAAATAATAATGCAAGGTTAGAGTTTCATATTTTAAAGTTTTAAAATTTAAAGAGTTCAAATGCATTATATTAAAACACTATTGAGAACACATACACATATGTGGGAGAAATACATGAAAATTAATCCCTTTTAATATTATTGAAACATAGTAAATTCTTAAGAACTCAACAAAGAGTGGTTAGGGATATACAACCCATATTTTACCTTATTGTTTCATGTCAAGCAAGTGTCAAAAGTGGAGCTATGTTTTTAAGGTAAAGGAAGATAAAACACCTTTTAATTCATAGGACCAAAGTAATAATATTACACATAAATCATTTTGACATAAAATCAAAGTAATCCATGGAAAGATAGAATGATAAAATTTATATGGATAGTTATGGAATACAATGTATTACACTAGGTATTGTAGACATATGATATCCATTATTAATGTCCTAATATATTTTGATAGTTTATTTCCTTAGAAAATAAATCATACAACCATTTTAGATCATTTCAATGAAATGTGCACATGTAGTGATAAAAAAAAGTTATGTTAACCTCTTAAGACATAACTTGATGTAAATACTATGTGATTTAAAGGCTAAGTATGTTGCTAATATATAATAATAATTTAAAATGATAGATTTAATTGAACTTTTCCAAAATTAAAAGTGAGAAGAGAAAGATTAATTATCTAGAAGTAAACATTCTTATGTACATATCAAAGAACTAAAATAGGATGGATAAATAGGTAGATAATTTCCATTTTTAAATTATTGTTGAAATATGGTCATGGATAATAGCACCAATATTATGATAGTGGTACCATGTGGTGTTAATGTCCAATTATGGTGCTAGTGTCCCTCTTTTAATAACTATTTATAATTTTTAGGGAAGCTATAGGAGGTTCTAGAGATCATTCACTGGCTCACTTGTGTCACTATTTTAGTTGAATTTCTTTGAAAACCCTAATGAGTACATGCACACATGAAAAAATAACTAGATAAAATTAAAAAAGGGAAAAACTATGAACATATGATCACATGGAATAGAACCCATGTTATCCTCACCATTGGCTACATTAACCATAATGTTATGGGTCTTAGACTACATGTAGTTCTCCCTTAGTGAACATGAATAATAAACTTACATGGTATACTAGAATAACTTTCACTTAGGCCATAAAATGTTTATATGTGATCCATACTATTGATTTATTTTATGCAATTATGTGCCAAAATAGTAAGTGATAGATGTAAAATGACTTATGAGGATCTTTATATAGAAGGAACTTTGATTTGAATGAAAGACCTTGTTTGCTAGTCTACAAGTTGCAAAATAGGGATAAAAACTATAAAATAAAGATAAATAAAGTGTGAGGACTCAAAAATGAGAGAAAATCCCCATCAAACACTAGATCCATAACTCAAAACTAGATCTATGTGGTGATATTATCCTAAAAATGTGAAAATGGCCTAAGTCTTAAAAAAAAGTTAAAACTAGGAAAGATAGGTTGAGTTCCCTTATGATTGAGAGAAGGTGACCTAGGACTAGTGGGGGTTTTGTAAATAAGGAAAATAAGACATAAGAAAGATTAAAAGACTCATAATTACCATGTGAACAAGGTTTGTATTCATCACTAAGACATTCATGTGAAAGAGCAAGAAAAGATAAAGTACTTGTGGTTACTTGACTAAATTAAGGTGTTTATATTTTCTCCCCTTATATTATTTTAATGAAATAAAACGAATGTACTAGAGTAAAACAAAAGGAGGACTACGTAGCTATAATTACCTATGTGAATGTATTATTGACCTAGCTCACTTCTTGGATAGACAAATGGATAAGAGATGGAGTGAAATATGTAAAGAGAAACTCTATGGTGTGGATTCCTCCTATACTAAACTATGAGAAAAAAAAACCTTATTTTCCCACACTCATGATAGATATATTGATTGTCGGTATGTGAATTAAATGTGTGGAGAAACAAGGCTCACTTTCCCCCACTATAGTATCTAAACTAAATATAGGCATGTAAACTAGGATTGGTGGAATGCTATGTATCAACCACTATTGATGGTCCTATGACACAAATATGTGAAAAAATTATGACATCCTAGTGATGATACTGAGTGTATCTTGATAATCTAAAACTAGATATCAAGGACGTGTGCTCTCCATCATGCCACCTAATCCTGATATCTAAGTAATGTAGTTGTGTATCTAAATATCTAAATATAATAGTAAATTGGTATATATGAGTCAAAAATTTATATCTGCATAATTATATTGGCATATATTGTATATCTAAATATTTGCATCTAACTATCTATATATTTGTGTAAATATGTGTTTTTGAATATTGATATCTAAGTAGATTTTATATCTATATGTATATGTGAATTTGAATTCCTATACATTTGAGAACTTATGAATATGAATATATGTATATATATATATATATATATATATATATATTATATGTAGATGTGTATATCTATGAGAATCCATAAATATGAATACCTATACATCTGAGAAGCTATGAATATGCATATTTGTATACCTATGTAGACCTATATATCTATGTGAATATGAAAATATGAATAATTATATATCTAAGAACCTTTGAAGTTGAATATCCGCATATCTATGTAGACTTGTGTATTTGAATATATGAATACTTGAGTAAACTGGTATATTTGAATCAAGACCATATTTTTGTGTAACCATATCTAGGTAGATTATATTTTTGAATATTTGTGTCTAATTATCTATATATCTATGAAGACCTATGTGTTTAAATATATGAATTAACATGTGCATTTGTATAGACCTATGTGTATTAACCTTTGTATGTCTAAAGCAATCTGTGTAATTACCCTCCATTTTGGTGAGAGAGCCTATATTATAGTGAGGGTGTCTAACCAATAGTGGTAATGATTAGATGTATTGGTGTTAAGTATTAGGTGTGAATTTTTAATTTTGAATAGTTTATTTATCATGACAGAGTTGATTGTTTAAATTGGTAATCAGATAAATGTTTTGAATATAGTTAGTTAATTATGGTAATATCATTTTTTTCATTTTTTTAATTTAAAAGTGATTAGGATATTGGTTTAACCAATATAAGTCATGAAACATTAATTAAAAGTCCCACATGGAAGAAATGGTTCACAAAGCAAGGCTACATTTCTCAAGATATCGCATTGATAAGGAATTGGTATTAGTTGATCAAATTGGTGTACAATTTCAACCTTAGTAAGGTGGAATTTGATAAATGTGACTTAAATTGGTTATTTTATTATTTTACCAATTTATTTGAAGTATTTAGTTGAGAAAAATTATTTGTCTGAGTTAGATAAA
This sequence comes from Torreya grandis, assembly GCA_037957365.1. NCBI lineage: Eukaryota > Viridiplantae > Streptophyta > Pinopsida > Cupressales > Taxaceae > Torreya > Torreya grandis. The sequence goes on from JARHVA010006060.1 coordinate 304,683, forward strand.
TATGTCAAAGAGACAAGGGGCCAATTTGACCCATTATGAGGAGGCAAAGGCACAAATATAGGCTAAGGAGGAAGTTACTTAGTAAAGATCCCATACTATTTCCTATTATTATTATTATTTAAAATGAGCCTTTTTCATATTTTTTTATAAATCTTCTAGTTTAGTACCCATTTTTACAAATTAGCATTGCTATCCTTATTTAGGCACTACTATCCAAGATTTAGTGGTAATATCTAAGAGGTGGAGCTACTATCCAATGCTATTATTCTGTATGCAGTGCTACTATCTAGTAGGCCTGAGTTGTAATGCTAATTTTTTTGACTATTTTATGATGTCTATTTTTATCTATTGGTTTTGATTTTGTATTAAAGATGCCTAATTTGGTTGTAATTTTTTAGGCTGATGCCTATATGTGGGAGTTTTAGACTTGACAAATGATTGAAACCCTATAGGGTCTACCTCTAGATGATGTTGATATGGATGTGCTTGAGGGAGTGGGTTTGAGACATGTGTAATTCCTAGATCCTATGCAGTATGATAAACACATGATGAATGCATTATGTGAGAGATGGGATATAGATATCTACACTTTTTGGTTACTAACTAGGGAGATGATCATTACTCTAGAGGATGTGTACATGAATTTAAAAGTACTATATATGGATCAAGAGCATACTATCAGAAGATATAAATGCTTAAGATATATAATATAATTATAGGTATTTATCTATTATGGCTATAGGGAATCATCACATAAGGATTCATAGTGATATAGTATTGATGCTGAATACTGTTAGCAAGGTTTTAAGACTAAGGATGTTCTTAGTTATTTTTTTAGATTCATTTGTGGTTGTAGATGAGAGTAGGGTATGAATATCCTATAAGATTCATGAGATAGTGTAGGATATATAGGAGCATGGCATAATGTATTCTTAGGGTTAGATGGTTTTATCCCACCTATATAAGGAATTATACCATTTCACTTAGTAGATGTGTGATAGATGGATTAGATTATCGACATTGCTACACTTTTAGCCATATGAGCACACAATAGGGAATATATTGGTGTTTCCTTTATGGGATGGTTAAGTGAATCTATAGTTATTTTTAAAGAGATGGATATGTATGGGGCATCTACACAATAAGAGGATGTAGTGTCAACATGTGTTGAGATAGTTTGATAGTTGGGGATATTATATAGAGGCCCTATAGGGGCTATAATGAATGAACAAAGGATGGTACCCAAATTAGATGAATTTTAGTGAGCTAATAGATGCATGACCATCAAGTTAATATGTATTAGTTTTTTTAGTATGAGTGGTTCATGTGATAGTTTGGTATAGTATAAGATGTACCCCAAACACCAGTAGTTTGGTTAAGGAGTTATCAGGATATTACAAGGCTAAGTAGTAGTCAAAGGCCATATAACCTCATATTCCCTTGATAGAATGAGATATTGAGATTGATATACTAGATGTAGTTAACATGGGAGATATTTATGCTAACATAAGTTGGTGGAGAGATCATATATATGCACGTCTATTAATTAGAGGTGTGATTAGTAGAGGATGTACTAAAGGTAGATTCCCTCAGGGATATCAATGGTAAGTTATTATAGTTTATTTGCATATTATGTGTAGTTAGTTATTATTTGATTTGATTAATAATATAATTTTTTTTGTGGACATGTTCAGTCTAAATTAATGATTAGTACTGGGAGATTACCATCGAGTCAATGCTTTGTGTATTTATATAGCATATTGTCAATGATGCCATGGAGAATGGATTGGTAGAGAGGTCCATAATGTTTTCAGTTTTCATGCCCATTTTTTTTACTAAGATATGATATATACTATAGAAAATAAATGAATGGTTATTGATATAGATGAAGAATACATGAATTTTCATAGGTAGACCATGCCCACATCTAATTCTCTAGGTGGGGCTAGTAGTCGGATCTAGATGACTACATACATATTTAGTAAGAACATGTAGAGTGTATGGGTGAGTTGCATATGTATCATGAGAGACACTATATGAAGTCATCAATCTAGGTCATGGAGGGAGATTGGAGCCTCCAATTCCATCATGGATATCTTTAAGAGTGAGAGTGAGGGAGCTAGTCCTAATGGCCATGTCTACATTATTGAGTGATGGACTATACATGCATTAAAACTATATTTTGATCTATAGATATTGATTTTCATTGTTTATATTGGAATTATGTATATTGGTAGATATATCTAGCTATATTGTGTATGTTAATATGTGTTTAATTGGTTTGATTATTTGAAATGATGATATTGGTATTTGGTATTTGTCAAAGTAAAGTTAATGAATTTTTATTTATTTATGAATGTTGAAGTACATGTGTAGTGAATTAGTATTTATTATTTATTTCTATATGTATATTGGTATCTCATAAGTTTTTTTATGTATATATCATGTGACTATATTATGCCTTTTATGAACTTGTATAGCATGGAGAACCAATGACCATACTAATCATGTTGTGTCGATGTAGAAGGAGACTGAAACTAAAAATACATGTGATACACTATTGGTGGATAGATGTGTAGACTCTATTGTAAATATCTTTATTGGTTGGTGTGTTAAAATTATAATCTAGTCTTTGTGATCTCTAGTAAATATCTTGATTCTTGTATGAACTGAGGATATATTTTTATCATTATAGTTGTTTCCATAAATATTTATAGATGTTCAAACTAATATCATGCTCTTTAATTTGTATTTATTTTCATATATATATTGATAGGTGTGTTGATTTATGTTATTTTTTTATCTCTATATCCATTTCCATATATATTTATTGGTCCTTTGATCTTTATGAACTATCTATCATCTCTACTAATGTTTTGGTACATGGATCATTCATAACTAGTTGTCCTTGAAACCACATAGATCATATGATTAATAACTAATGGTTACTTAAAAGGAACATCCTATGATAGCTCTATTATAGAGTAATACTATCTATTAGAGTGTTCATACTAAGATCTCAACACTACCTATGTAAATTTTATAATGCCTTGATTGACATACTAATTAATGAAGGGCTAGAGTGCATAACAAAGATCATATAAATGTCCATTTATCTTGTGAAAAATTTAATATAGCTTTTTTGGTATCATATGAAATTGGTGTACTATATGATGATTATTAGGAGGAAACATGATCATATCCATATATAATAATGTAATAAAAAATTCATGAGGCCTATCCCTATCTAAAAATTATATCACTACACCTCTATATGTATCTTGTGTTCTGTACACTTTAGGCGGTGCTTTATGAAGTGTCTATTTGACCTTCTTGAGTATTGTTACTGGTTATTTATATTTAACTACTTTATTAATTATAAGTGGAGTAGGATCATGTACCATGTTATATTATTAGGGCTCTGAGAGTCCTACATCTAAATCTTACTCTGAATGTGTAACCCCTAGCCCAATTTTTTTTCTAATTCTAGAGCCATGTAACATAAATATTTGAATAATTTTGAGGCATCATATAGTAATTTATCTCAGATAGGGAGAATCAAACCTATATAAATAAAGTTATTGTACCTATAAATTTATTGGCTATGAGACCAATTAATGCATACTTATTTTGAATCCTAGATTGTATTCATTTATATTTATGTCTTGCCCTAGTGCAATGAAGGTAACCTCTCATATGTAGCACATAACAAAGACCTATTCTAACTCATCATATATATGTATTGAACCATAAGGGAGTGAATTATAAAACCACTCTATTGCCTAACTCTATAGAGTGCTAGTAAATAGTTTTAAAACATTGAAACTACTAGGAACATGTGTCATAGCTTTCATGTAAGCTTCAAGATGTAATTATGCATCTCTATGTCCATTACACTTTGGTAAATATAATATTCATAGTATTTTTGATATTATTTCATTGAAAATCTTACATGTAATGGGATTCTGATGGATGGAATTGGAATCTACCCATAATTGGTTTTATTTAATTTCAAATGTGTGATAATGTACTTTTTTTTGTAAAGTACCCACAACATGAATCAGGGATATTACCTATCATGAAGGTATATATAATTATCAATGGGTTAATTTAAATTTTTTATTTATCTTAGCCATTGGTATATTTCATTGGGAATCATTTTTAGTGAGGGTCAACTTGTTCTATATAACTTTTGGAAGTGTGATAACTAGGACTTGGTTAGAGGGAAATGAGCTATCACCCTCATTTGGTTGGTTTGAGAAACATTTTTAATTTTAGTAAGGGAGGTTGAGGGAGATTTAATTTTATATTTTATATTTTTAAGTTGTAAGGAAGTCTCACATTCTAATTGAATAAGATGTACTTTTGTATGGAGAAAATGCAAATTATAAACACAAGAATGTGTGTGTGTGTGTGTGTGTGTGTGTGTGTGTGTGTGTGTGTGTGTGTGTGTGTGTGTGTGTGTGTGTGTGTGTGTGTGTGTGTGTGTGTGTGTGTGTGTGTGTGTGTGTGTGTGTGTGTGTTTTACATGTGACCTAGTATTTGTTTGAAAAAAATAAATAGGTGAAGGAGGATGATAAATAAGAGGTGTAGATTCTATGTCCTCTTCATCATAATCACAATAATAATTGTTTTATCAAGGTTCATAAAAATTAGAGTTTAATTCACTTTTAAAAGTGAGATTATAAGAAGTATCATCCACATTATCATTAAGCAAGAGAGAGAGAGAATGGGAGAATATTTTAACTTTTTACTACTATGTAGTTCGTCATCATGTGTAGGCATAATACAATGCATTTTTTCACTAGATATGTGTGGAACGCAAGAATGATTATCAGTTTCAATTTTGTAGTCAAGGGTAGAATAAGTAGTAATCATGTTTTCTTCTTGTATATTATGACATGTAGGAGAAGAGTTAGATACATTTGCATTATCAATTTATGATAAAGAACCATTGCATTAATTTTGGAATGTAAAATAATGTAATCAAATAATTTCATATACCTTAGTTTTTGCATTACTAAAATCTCTAATATCATTGGTACATGATTTTTCAAATTTTAGTGATAAGGGTAAAAAAGATGCATTGTTATTATCTACTTTATTTGAATCATGCAAAAGTGTATTTTGTGTATTGAAATTACATTAATTAATTTAAATAATGACATAGAAAAAGTATTTTAAAATCAATGATCACATTAAAATAAAGAATTACTAATAAGAGGTTACTTTAGCATTAAATTTTTAGTCTACTTTTGAGATGTAAGAGAAGAGTGAGAGGAAATATAAGGTGATGAATATAATATATTCTCATTTACATTTTCAATGTTATTTTCCTAGTAATCCTAATAACCATCATTAAAATAATATTCATCATCATAATTATAAATGAATTCATTATTATTCTCTAACAATATTTAAAATTGATCGATTCATTGTTAAAATTATGACAGACATTCAAAAATTTATAAATTGGTTAAGGGGTATAAGAATTTTTAGATGCCATTTAAAACATTCCAAACAAGATAATGTAAAAAATGAATAATAAACACACAAGATATAATGTAATGTAACATAATTATATGTGAAATTGATAAATTTTGAATAAAGTGTGTAATGAAAACTAAGATTGTAAGTGAAACCTGAATTGCTAGTATTTGTATGTATAGGGACCTAATATGTGGATCTAAGGTTTTGAATTAAGACTATTTTTTTAAAATCACATTAAATAAATGAAACCCTAATGTTTTATTTATTAAATGAGATAGGTTATACAAAAAAATTATATAAAATAGAATTTTATAGACCTAATTTAGTGCACAAAATTGGCAGATGGTAAACTATATGCAAAACTAGGGTTTTACTCCATATTCAGAATAAGTTAGGTTCACCAAATGTTTTAACCTTTCAGAACTTAAATTCATGTAAATATTACATTGTGAAAAGGCTGAGTATGTTTATAATCTAGAATAATAACTACAAATGATAGATTTAATTGAGCTTTCCTAAAATAGAAAGTGAGAAGAGAAAAAGTATTTATCTACAAGTAAACAAGATTTTTTATGGATCATGAACTGAAATAGGCTAGATAAATATGCTTAAACCTTCTATTTTTTTACTATTATTAAAATTAGTCTTGGACAATAGTGCTAATATTAGGTCAATAGCACCATGTGGTGCTAGTGTCAAATTATGTCACTAATGTCCCTCCTATAGGAACTATCTAAAACTTTTGACTAATTTACGAGAGTTTTTAAGGATCCTATAGGTATTTATATGAAATTTATGGCCTCTCCTATGTCAATTTTTTAGTTAAATCTCTTATAAAACCCTAAAACTTACTTGTGCACATGAAACAACAATCGTATCAAATACAGAAATGAAAGTAAAAACTAGGTTTGGGATGTTACGATAATGTAGAGAAAAACCCCTATTGTCATGTATATTGAATACATTAATCTTGATGTTAGGGATCTTAGATCACATGTAGTTCCCCCTTAAGGAATGTGAATAATCAGCTCTAAAAGTATGCTAGAATGACTTTCAATTAGGCCCATTTTTTATCAATCATGTAATGTCTAAATGTGATGGCTGAGTAGTATGCAAAGTATTGAGTTGTACTATTGAATTGTTTTATGAAGTTATGTGCCAAAATAGTAAGTGTTAGATTTAAAATTCCTTTTTAGGCTATATATATAGAATGGACTTTGATTTTAAATAAAATATATTTTTTTGGCTAGCAAGCTATAAAAGATAGATAAGAAAACATAAGAGAAGGATAAAGAAAAGGTTAGGACTCAAACAAGGGAGAAAAGTCCCATTGGACACTAGGTCCATAATTGGAAATGAACACCATGTGGCACTACTATCCAAAAGATGGTGCTAGTTTCATAAGGCTTAAAGTAAAGATAAACCTAACCAAGATAGGATAGGGGACCATGTGACTGAGAGAAGGTTACCTAAGACCACTAAGGGTGCCATTAATAAGGAAAAAAAGATATAAGATAGATTAAAAGACTCAAAATGACCATATGAACAATGATTGTATTCATCACTGACCTTCATGTGAAAGAGCAATAAAAAAACCATAGTACTTGTGGTTGCTTGACCAAAATAGGATATTTATAGTAAGTGACTTATCTCTTGGTTGTTCCTACATTGATTAAGTTTAATAAATATCTACTTATAAATTCTTATTTGTATTTGGAATGCCCTAATTTATGTAATGTAAATTTCAATAGTTTTTCCTAGTTTATATCAATGATTGAAGGTAAGTCTAAACATTTAGGTAAACGTAGTTTTTTAATTATATAAACCAATGTCTTGATTATTTAATCATTTATCCTTACTTATTGTGGTTTTATTTTATTTTTTGTATTAAGGTTTCAAATATATTTTCTTAATTTTCCTTATTAGGTATTAATATATGAAATTTTCCCACATAATCTAAAATGGAAATTTTCTATGAAATGAAAGTTAATTATTCTTCTATAAATGCACATTTGAATAATGATCATTTATAGGTAGGCTAATATTTTGTTATTGATGATATAACTAAAATTAAAAATCCTTATGAGGATGATAATGAAAATAGAAATGAATATCACTGTATAATACACCTCAACATATTTACTAGATTACATCCCACACAATTATAAGAACTTTCTAGTTTTTGAGGTTGAATGAGTAATAAAATATATTATTTAGATAAGATATTAAAAAAAATTATATAGGATATGAATGAAAGGAATTATGAGGTACCTATAACTAAGGATTAACATTATGGACTATTCATTTTTACCAATCAACCTTTTATATCTATAAATTCTATAATAGTTTTTCAAAACACTACTCATAATATTATTATTCATATGTCTACACCTATGGATACACATGTGATGTTTTCACTTGATGTGTGAATAATATAGATTAACACTCATATGAATACTTATGAGTAAAATATGTGTTTTCCTTATAAGGGTACAACTCACATGACATCATACATTTATACATAATCTTATACACATACTAATAAAATCCTTGTGTAGACTATTATAGATCTTCAAACAAAAGTTGTATAAATGGAAAAATGTTATTATAGAGAAGGCCATTAAACTAAATTTTAAATATTTTTATAACTTATTAGCCATATATGTTTACAATTATCCTCTACTAAAATATTTTTTCCACCTAAACTTCAATTATATGATGGTAAAGGTGATCCGCCATGACATAATAGAGCTTTTAATATAAGATGTTTGGAAAATGCATCCAATGATAAGTTATTGACCAAGTTTTTTCCAAGGAGTATTAATTACTATTATTTATGGTTGTTCGATGACCTCCATTTATATTCATGTCATTCCTTAAATCATTTAGATAATAAAATTTTAGCATACTTTAATATCGACATTATTGATAAGTTTTCCTATTCTTAAATTACAAAACTTATCCAAGGACTTAATGATCCCATCAGTGATTATGTGTTTCATTATAATAATATGCTCTCTAAAATGAAAAATCACATGGCTAATAATGATTTAAAAGACATATTCAAGAAAATATCTATTTATTCATTATATGGTCCTATTATGTTAAAAATATTACCAAATTTTTATGACTTACAGTATGTGGTTAAAAATGTGAAGTTAAGATGTTTGATATGAATAAACTCAAGTATGGTTCTACTCATCCAACATATTCTAGTGAGAATTTTATTATAGAAAACCATATTTCCAAATCTATATAAAAAGATACTAAGAATGAGGATAAAGGAATAGTTAAAGGAGTGTCATAATCTAATAATATAGTTTTAATTTTGTATCCTCAAAGGAAAATGTTCACATGGTTATCTAACCTCATTATAATATAATACAAAATCTACTATAGTGAAATATCATAGCTCTCCATATTTTAATGAAGGTTGATATGAAAAAGGTGAAACCTAAAAGGTTTTATTTCAAAGAATATTATGATTAGAATAGATGCATGGGACATTATAAAAACATTTAATTTAAATTAAGACATAATACATATGATATAATTTATGAAAATGTTATTGAGGTCAATGATGTTAACACACGTATGAATGAATCAATAGCATAACCTAGTGAAAAGTTGTAGATATTTTTTATCTTTTTCTAATTCATGTATGAAAAGAGACGAAATCTAAACTTGAGTTTCATATGACTTATAAATCACATACTCCTCTAAATTTTTATGTTTCTAATATTAAGGAGTAACACCCATGGATTGTAATATTTGTACACTCAAAAATACATATAATTAGATGCATACTCTTTTGATCAATGAACATGATATTATTGATTAAAATTATTTTAATGAACCTTTGTTTGTGTTTACTTAAATTCAATCAAATCATATACATATTTTTATGGTGGATAATGCATCAAGTGAAAAAAATTGCACCATGACATTGCTTACTAATCTTAGCTACACTCATGAATACTTTATTGGTATTAAGAATAGAATGAAAGTTTTAATTGAAAGATAAAAGACTATATTGGGATCAATGCATGATCACTTATGGTATGGAATGTCATAAATTCTACTTGGTTATTAACTCTATCAAATATTATGGAATTTGACATGCTATTAAGATATCCATGTATATGTGATATATGTAAAGTATATCTAAAATAATGTAATGGTTATAGATATAAGTATTTCATATGAATATCAAATTTAGCTAAAGACATTCCCCCCACCACCTCCACTATATACTATTATAGAATATATACATGTTCATTCTAAAATGGTAGTTATAATATAGGTAATTGATTTTCCTAAAATACAAATGTTTCAATGCCCATTATATTAAATTGACTATTTAGATTCCATAAAGGTCATTTCCTAGTTTGTCACATCCTAAGTTGGCTATACAAGATACTCTATATGTTTTATAATGAACACCATATTATACTCTTAATGTATAGTGTATTTCATATGTTACTATGGTTTTATATATGTGAAATATACATAGGATCATATGGGATGTGATTATAATGTTGTATATTGTGATCACTTCTAATATTTGGATATAAATACATATGTCAATACTCACCCACAATGTGTAGCATTAACAATGCTTAATCTAGTACATACATATAAGCATCCCATTTATGGGATCAGTAGTTATTATTTACATATTTCAAAAGTAAAAATTTTAAACAATGCTTTAAAAAAAAATTACCTGTGCATAACATGTTTTTATAGTGACATAATTCAATTATGTTTATTATAATATACATGGTGTAATACATATCCATTATCTATTCACATGATTTTAATGGTATAAATAAGTGGGATGTAAGACATATAGGTTACATTTGACACATGGACATGTAGATGTGGGATAATCATAACACCTAGGTGTTACCTTTACAAATTGGGGGCATTCATACACTAGGGGAATATTCATACACAATCATTAAATTAATTAAATTGAGATACTTATAATATTTATACATGGATTTCTCTTTTAGTAATATATTTTATTGATATTTTTATTTGCTATGGTAAATTATGACACATTTTAATTGTGTACACTAACATCACTCCTTCTATGTGTGTTTGATGTTAATGATTGTTACATGATGTGATAATTGATTGTGTATTACATTTTGTGATGATTTTAATGTATTAAGTTATGTGTTGTATATGTTATCATTGATTATTGTTAAATTTAATGTCCTTTTTTTGTGATATAGAGTGTTTTTATAAGTTCATTGATTATGCATTTTCAAATAAAGCATCAACTGTGTCAAGGATATTAAATTTCATGTCATGGACATTTATTCTATGTCAGGTTAGATTTAATCTGGAGTGTTTCATTTATTCAATATTTTGCCAAATCATGAGCATCACACTGTGTTCATACATGTGGTTTTTTAGTGTCATAATTGATATCACACATTATTCTATTAAATGTTATGACATAATTTTCATGATACATATTATATGTGGATATTTGATAAGTGTTGATTACTACAATGATTATTAGATTATTCTAATTTTTATATGGAATTAATATGACACTTGTATGACTTGGGTTAAAACTTTCATATGTGTGTGATAAAATATTTATATAATGACATATCTTATCATGTTAAAACATTTTTTTACATGATTACATCTCTTTATATAACATGATGAGTATACATATTTAATTTTTAAATGATTGATTTGAAATCTTCATCTTCATCTCTACTTGGGGTATAGTCATTGGTTTTTCATAAATATTCAAACCTTTATAATATGGTTGGTTCATATTTTAGGTCAAATTATATGACTCAAATTTTGGGATAGATTGGGACATAAGAAGGGAATATGAGGGGAATTTCATAGGATTTTGAGGAAAAATTGATTGATCATATGACAAAATTATATCAAAGTATATGGTTCAAATTGAGTATATTTATAAAATCAATGAGATTTATAAGGTTTTTAGATTGGTTATATTAAGAATATGTACATACAAAGTATGTAATTCTACATAACATTGAGTTACAAATGGATTAGATTTCAGGGATGGATTGCTACAATGTTAACCTTTGACATGTCTAGGGATATATGTGGTTGACTTGTGGCTTGCATACCTCTTTTATATTATCATTACATTTCTCTATGTTCTTAGTTAAGTTATCCTATGGAATAACCATGGATGATTAGATTATATATAGGAGTTATTGGTTAGTCTTTGATCATCATATTAAGTATTCTTCTCTAATTTCATTATTGTGGAGAATGCCCCCTCAAAGTGGATTTTATATATTATTGAGTATTTTTTTCTACTATCAATTCTTGTTATGTGATCTCTCATATTTGATTATTTTCTATGATTATGTTTGAACATCTAAGTAATTTCATTCCAATTGGTATCATATCTTTGATCTGGGTAAGTTTCCTATGTTGTTTATTTTCTAGATCTAGTGAGGCATGACTTCTATGAGAAAAAAGAGTGAAAAAACATAACTTAAAATTTGGAAGAATTAATTTTTTCTATTAGCACCATATTTTTTGAAAAACTTTTTTGAAAAAAATGATTTGATAAAAAAAAGTTTAGAATAAAAATTCCCCATGTAATTTGTAGTCATTAGATTCATCTCTTTGAGATGATCATAATGGTATATTCTTTTAGTACACTTTTTTGGTGTTGAAATTGCTTACCCTGGTACACAAAAGAATTCATTAGTTTAATCTTGGTGAGGTGATCATAATGGTACCATCTCTTGGTACACTATTTTAGGGAAAAAACCCTCCTAGGGTTTGTATATGGTACGTCCTTCTACTCGAGGAAGAAAAGGGGCAAAGAAACTCATAAGACTCTTTCTATTGATGACATGGAATCTAGAACTTTAGATCCATTGATTTCTCAACTTTAGACTAACATAAAGGCTTGGTATGGCATGATGACTTTGTTACAATTTAAACTAATGTTTGAGGGATGTGTATAGATTTCAATGGGGTTCACTCTCAATTGCATTAGATCACCATGAAATTGTTTGCCCTCAGTTATAACCTAACAACCCTCCACTTCATCATTCGGGTCCTCTTCTCAACACTCACAACTCTACTTATTATGTGAAACTAATGTTTCCAAAAGTGGACATGTGTAAGGTTGATGGTAAGGATCCTCTTTATTAGATTACCCAAATTGGTAATTTATTTGATCTGCATCAAACTCCTAGTTCTTAGAAGGTGATAGTGGTACATTTGTATCTAGAACCTAAGCAATTCATTTGGTATCACTGGTTATGTGCTCAAAATAAAAATAATGGTGCTCCTTTTACATAGTCTATTTTCACTGATAAGTTTTTAGATCATTATCAAAATAATGTCTCTGAGAACTACTTTATCCATTTAGTGAAATGGTAACAAATAATAATTGTGAAGGATTATATTCATCAATTTCAAAATCTATCCTTATGGGTGGAGGATGTCATTGAGAAAATTTTGACTAATATTTTTTTGGGTCACCTCAAATATAACATCTAATTAGAGGTTTGGATGTTTAACCCAACATCTTTATCAAATGTTATCCCATGGGAACACATGGTAGAAGAAAAATAGATGGTCAAATGGAAAATTTTCACTAGCGGTCATGATCGCACCTTTCTAGCACCATCATTTCCTCAACCCACCATATTGTCACCTCAAAAAATTAAGGAGAAGCAATATAAAGGATTTTTTATGGTTGTGACAATAAATGGAGTAAAAATCATCGCTATGCTAAAAAGAAGTTGTTTTACATTAAAGGTGCCAATGAGGATGATGATGATGATGATGATGATGATGAGGAAATTAGTGAGGATAAATAATGTCCTAAGGAGCACTATGAAGACTCTCAAAATATTATTTACTATTACTCCCTTTCATGTATTAGTACTCCCCAAACTCTTAAGATGGTGTTTCTCTTAAATAAATAGAAGGTCACAATATTGATTGATTATGAAAACACACAAAACTTCATCAATAGTAAGTTAGCTTCTCACTTGAACTATTTCATTTATCCCACTCCAAAATTTAGATCATGATTTTAGATGGTGGTACTATCAACTTCTTAGGAAAATTTCATAGTATTAATCTATCCATGGATGACTACTTGTTGGATTCTCCTATGTTTTTTATTCCCATAGGTGGAGCTGATATTTTTATAGGAGTATAGTGGCTCACTACTTTAGGCACTATTGAGATTAATTTATAAGACTTATTCATGTTCTTTCATTCTGATGGAAGGACATTTGAGCTAAGGGTATTAAAGGATAAATCTCCACAACTTATTATCTCCCATAAAATGATAAATATTATCTATAATGGTGGTAAAGGATTTTTAGCTCACTTATTTTTCATGGAAGTTTAACCAACTCAACCATCTACACTTCTTGATATACAACAAGTGATTGATGCCCATTTAACTTTTTGGGTGACATGTTAAAAGGACTTCTACCTAGCCACACACAAAATCATGCTATCAAATTTAATCCTAGAATTACACCACCCAACATTAGGCCATATAGGTATTCTTATGCCCAAAAAAATGAAATTGAAAAGGTGATACAAGAGATATTGGATGTAGGAATCATTCCCCAAAACCAAAGTGAATATTATTCACTAGTTGTCATGGTGAGAAATAAATATGACACTTGGAGGATGTGTCATGACTACAAACAAATCAACAAGTACACTATCAAAGATAAGATTACTATTCCTATCATTGATGATTTTCTAGATGAATTAAATGGTGTTCTTTAGTTTACCAAACTAGATATGCATCCTGGGTATCATCAAATCTAGATCCATGATGAAGACATAACCAAAAAAACTTTTAGGACTCATGAGGGCCATTATGAGTTTTTTGTTATTCCTTTTGGTATAAAAAATGTACCATCCACCTTTCAAAGTTTGATGAATTCTATTTTGAGGCCATTTTTGAGAAAAGTTTTTTTGGTATTTTATGATGATATCCTCATTTAAAGTAAGAATTTAGAAGACCGTTTGCACCATGTGAAACAAGTACTCTCAAGTTTTCAAAAACATCAATTATATGCCAAACCTTCTAAATGTATTTTTAGAGCTTGCGAGGTTGAGTATTTAGGTCATTTGGTTTCACATGAAGTGGTGAAAGTGGATCCTTAAAAAATCTAAGCAATGGTGGACTGGATGATTCCTAAGACTCTCAAGCAACTAAGGGGACTTATCAAGCTAATTAGTTACTATCATTGGTTTATAAAATATTATGGTAGTATTTCATCCCCACTCACCTCTTTGTTGAGTAAATACTACTTGTAGTGGAATGATACATCTATCAAGGCATTTGAATAATTTAAATTGGCTATGTGCACCACTCTAGTGTTGGCCACCCCTAATTTTTCCAATGATTTTATGGTAGAATGTGATGCATCTAGGTATGGTATGGGTATTTTACTCATGAAACAAGGAAAACCACTTGTATTTTAAAGACATCAACTCAAGGGTAAAAATTAGCACAAACCCATCTAGGAGAAGGAAATGATTGCCATTTTGCATGGAGTCAAATAATGAAGACCTTATTTTATAGGTCATCACTTTTAGGTAAAAACTAATCATGCTAGTCTCAAATAGTTTTTGGAATAATTGTTATCATCTAAATAAATAATAAATCGGTAACTAAGATGTTAGGATATGATTTTGAAATTGTTTATAAGAAAGGCAAGGGTAATGTAGTGGTAGATGCACTATCTATGAAGGATGAATCAATTGAGACATTGTTATGTTCTATGACCATTTTCCAAGTATATTGGCTACAAAAAGAATGAATGGAATGGGAAAATGATAGTGTTACCCATGTTTTGATTCAAAATATTCAATAAGGTTTTGATGGAATTGAAAAAATCACATGGAAGGGTGATGCATTATGGTATAAAGATAGATTATACCTATGAAATAATTCTCTTCTTAAACACAAATCCTTTAGTAACTTCATGTAATCAAATTGAGGGTCATTCTAGATTTTTAAAAACCTATCATAAAATCAAGCAAGATTTTTTTGGGAAGGACTCAAGGGGGATGTCAAAAAATATGTGGCTAAATGTATGATTTATGAACAAAATAAAGGAGAAAGTATCAAAACCCTAGGTCTTTTGTAGCCTTTATCCATCACTAACCAATATTGGGAAGAGGTGTCTATAGATTTCATTATAGCATCATCAATATATGATTGTCAAAATGTTATCATGGTTGTGGTGGATCATCTCAATAAGTATACTCATTTTGGTTCTTTACTACAAAAATTTGTTGCTAGTATAATAGCTTCTAATTTTCTCAATATAGTTTAGAAATTGCATGGTACCCCTAAGATCATTGTCAATGATAGAGAACCCATTTCCACTAGAAATTTTTACACTGGGTTATTTACATGTTTGGGCACCTAGTTCACTCATAGTTCATCTTATCATCCTTAATTTGATGGAAAAATTTACATATTAAATAAATGTCTGGAAGGATATCTATGTTGTTTTGTTTCTGATAAATAGGATAAATGGGTTCATTGGTTACCACTTGCTGAAAGGTGGTATAATACTTATGTTCATATTTCTTCTAAAATGTATCCTTTTTGGGCACTATATGAATACCACCCTCCATCCATCACATCAACCTTGAAGGTCCATCCTAAAGTTTGTGTGGTTGAAGATCATATTCACCATCAATAGGAAGTCCTTGCAAGTTTATGTGAAAATTTAGCCATGGCCTAGAATCACATGAAGAAATAAGTAGATCAACATAGGAGGAGTGGCATTTTGAAATTAGTGAGTGGGTATTTCTTCACTTGTAACCACATAAGTAGATGTCCATGAATTAATATAAAAATGATAAAAAATTACTCCCTATGTATTATGGGCCTTATCAAATCTTTTAAAAAATTGGTAGTGTGGTCTATAAGTTAGAGTTCCTTCCTCCACTTGCATAGATCTAGTATTTCATGTATCCTACCTGAAAAAATTCATTGGATATAAAATTATTACTCAAAATAAGTTACAAAAATTAAATGAGGAAGGAAGATTTTTTCTTGATCCTAAGTCGATCATTTAAATGTGGACTAAGTAGTTGAAGTCTATAATGATTAAGGAGTACCTGATCAAATGGAAGAATCTGCCTTATGAAGATGCCACTTGGGAGGATGAAGCCTTTGTGTAAAAACATCTAGAGTGGACTTAATGTTGAGGACAACATTATTTTGAAGGGGAAGGGCATGTTACACCCATAACCTTTGGTATGTCTATGGACATGTGTGGCCTAATTATGGCTTACATACCTATTTTATATTCTCATTACATTTCTCTATGTTTTTAGTTAGGTTAGCCTATGGAATAACCATGGCTAAGTAAACTATATATAGGAGGTAGTGGTTAGTATTTGATCATCATATTAAGTATTCTACTCTTATTGCATTGTTGTGGAGCTTGTCCCCTAGAAATGGCTTTGTTATATTATCCATTATTCTACTCTAATGTCAATTATTGTTGTGTGATCTCTTATATTTTCTTATTTTGTGTGATATACAATCATTTTGTGTGAACATCTACGTAATTTCATTACATGGCTATTTTTCATGCATACATTATTTAATTTTTATGTTGGGGATTGTGGGTTCTACATAAGCACTTTGGATATAAAATATACCTACAATGGTTGAATTATAATTTATTTTACATACATACATAGTTTAGGATTCTACCTAAAATATTTATGATCATATTTTGAGTTTTCTAGTTGATGTTCCATGTCACTAAAATTTATAGAACTTATTATTATTTAATGTGGGTTGAGGCATTTAAAATCCTCTACATGGATGATTTTAATATTGGAATTATGTAGATCATTTCAATTTCATTCCTCGTTCCCATATGCACAATGATATGTTACTTACCCTTTTATTTTAAAATAATTCAATGATCTAAAATATTTTACTTTTTTTTTCATGAATATATATTCATTTCTACATATTTCATTATAGGTTTGACATGAAGCAAGATGAATATTTTTGACATACCTAGAAATACCTAATATGATTATTCTCAAGCACCAAATTTATTTATTTTATCCTTTTAATCTATAATTTAAAACTTTAGTCTAAAAGGGGGTAGTTGTAGAGACCTTAATTACATATTAGACTATGGGAAACATAATTTTTGACTTATATTTTACATAAAAAAACCTTTTTCACACATTTGAATATTTCTCATAGTATTTCATATCCATTTATCTATGTATTAGCTTAGCCATCCTAGTTTTCCTCAAACATAGAATAACCTGAACCTAAATACTATCAAGATAAGAAAATACCAATAGGAAAATACTATGAAACAATACCCTATATTGATTCATATTTAATGATTCAAATAATTAAAAATAAGGCATAAATAAGCCTCAACTTAGAATTGGAGTTGACATGATAAATTTAGAACTCTAAAATAATAATAAAACTTGACCTACTATTTTTAGTAAGTTTCACATGTAAGTGCACATAGATCTAAACATATTAAAAATTAAACTAAACACGAAAATTAACCTATCACATGAATTTTAACTAAATTTAAAGTCTCATTAGAAAAATATATAATTTATAAAATTAGAAAAACATTCAAAATAATATTAAACTACAATTTTAGACCTTTAAATGGTCATGTATAGCCTCTACAAAATATTGAAAACATCCATAAATAGATAGGTTAGGTTATGGATGCACCAAATTTTTTGATAATTTTTTTTTGGCATGAATATGGACTCAATCAAATCTATAGGCCACAATTTATGGCCTCTAGATGTTTGGCCTCTTTTTTTGCATCATTCTCCTTTAGTTAAAAACAACTCAGCTCTTATGATCTTCTCTAATTGTACTTCTAACATTTTTTATTTTCAATATTATTTAGCTCCTATTATGTAATCCAAGATTTTTCTTCATGTTTTATTCCTTCCCATTGTTCCAAATACTTATCATAGCATCCTTGCCTTGTGTTTACTATCTTCTTATCCAAAACTTGCACTATCTTTTCCTTCTTCTTTGGCACCTATTAATTACAATCTACTTTTTTATATTATTCACCTTAACCATATTATACATGAAAAAAGATATAAATATAAAACATTAAATACTAGGTATATATCAAAATTCTATGGTAAACTCACCTCATAAGCATTGCCTTTGATTTTTATTCCTAATTTTGCATGGTCCAATTTCTTTTACTTCAATTTGTTATAGCTCCTTTTCAAAAGTATCTCTTTCCTAAAGTAAACCATTACCAAATACCCTTATTAATAATATTTTTGACCTTCTTCTGACATCTAATATTTATTTATACTTCTCATTAATTTCCTACAACTTTATTCTTAATTATTATTGTAATTGGTGTATATGTTCTACAAATGCTTCTACATCATCACTAACTTATTCTACAATTTGTAACTACACAAAATATAAAACACTCATTTGATTTATACCATAAAAAATATGAAATGTGAATTTTCCTATTGATATTTTAAATAAACTATTATATGGAAACTCATCTTATGGTAAATCCAAGTCCCATTCCTTGGGCTTCTCACCAATTATGCATCTCAATAAATTTCCCAATCTCATGTTTACAGCTTCTGACTATCCACCTACTTAGGTTTGGTATGAAATATTAAATTATAACTTAGTCCCCATATTATTCCCTAAAGGACTAAAAATATGACTTAGAAATTTTGTGTCCCTATTTGATGTAACAGTTTTTAAAACACCATGAAATTTCACAATATCCTTAAAAAACACTTTTGCAACTCTAGTGGAATCATTGGTTTTCATAAATGATATAAAATTAACCATATTATGAGTTCTATATAAAAAAATAAAAATAAAATCATTACGTCTATGTGTGTTTGGTAATCCCAACAAAAAATCCATACTCAAATCTGTACATGGTCCTCTTGGAACTAGTAATGACATGTATAGCCCTATATTTTGTGCATGTCCATTTTTCACCTAACATATCATGTACATTGAAACATATATTTTCACATATCTATTCATCTTTGGCCAAAAATACTTCTCCATAAAAATTATTGTCTTTGTCTTACCAAAATATCCATCCAAACCAACATCATGCAATTCTCTTATAAAATTATCTTTTAGAAACCCAATTAAAATACATAATTGTTTTAATTTGAATAAATAACCATATTTCATAATAAACTCATAATAAACATTACTTATATCACCTATCAATGGATTCCTACATTTCTCAACTATCTTTCCAAAATTGGGATCATTATCATATACTTCCTTAATAAATTCAAATTCAACTACTTCACTCACCATAGTAGTTATCAACCACACTCATATACTAAAAGCATCATATAATTAATCATATTTTTTTTATTTGTGCTTCAAAAAAAAATTATTACCCTACATGAAATATGCCCACTTTACGTGCCTATTATTTAACTTTTTTTGAGTCTTCAAATACTTCAAATCCTCATGATCATTAAATAATATAAACTCCTTAGACACTAGGTAATACCTATAATGTCTTAATCTTGTACAATGTAATAATATTTAACACCATACATAGAATACTTTGTTCTTACCTGATTTAATTTCTTGGTAAAATATGCTATTATATTCCCTTCTTGATTCAACATATCACCAGTTACCACAAACTAAGAATCGTGAACACCCTCAAAAGCTTTTATAAAATATGGAAATTTTTTATTAATATTTTTTGTAATTTTATTATTCGTTAATTTAAAATTTTCTATTGTCACCCTTGTCCATGCAAATTTTTTTCCTCTCGTACAATTTGTTATTGGTGTAACAAGACTACAAAAAATCTTAATGAAATTTTTAGAAAAGTTTGGTAGACCATGGAAACATATTACTTCTATGATGATATTTAGGATAGGCCACTCAGTAATTGACTTCACCTTTTATTCATCGATTCTTACACCATCTACTAAAATTATAAATCATAATAATACCAAATTATTCTACATAAACCTGCACTTTTTCAAATTTTAATAGAGCTTCTCTCTTCTAAATAATTATAATATCATTCTCAAATGCTATAAATTTTCTTCTTTAGTCTTACTAAATATTAAAATATCATCAAAATAAACCACCACAAACTTACCACTATATTTTATCAACAATATGTTCATGACCCTCATAAATGTTGGATGTATTAAATAATCTAAATGGCATCACCATAAACTCATATAAAACATCTCTAGTCTTGAATGTTGTTTTGCATTCATCTCATTCATGAATCTAAATATGATAGTATCCACTCATTAGATTATTCTTTGTAAAATATTTTGTTCCTACAATAACGTACATCATATCATCTAAATGAGGTATATGAAACCTATACTTGATTTTAATTTTAGTGATTGATCTAATACACACACACATCATCCACCCTACATATTTAATTTTATTGATCAATTCAAGTGTTTCATATGGACTCATGTTATCCCTTAGTACACCATTCCTCACTAATTCAGCAATCTATTTATTTAATTTTGCATGTTTTGTTAGACTCATCCTATAATCTGCATGATTAATTAGAGTTGAACATGGAATCAAATCAATATGACGTTTAATATCTATTTTTGGTGGTAAACCATATAGAAAATATCAGGTATAACATCTACATATTATTTCAAAACTAATTTTTCTTTTGATGGTACTTTCACCACTTATGTGTCTTCCTTCTTTGTTACTAATGCATAATAACAACATATCATCATCATGTCTTTGATAAATTATTTTACACTCAGCATGATTTTAGCCTACCCTTCTTCTTTAATAGGTAAAACAACTACCTTCATATCACCTTTCCATAAACTATACATGTTATTTTATGCATTCTAAATTTGTTTCTTATTAAACTTCCATAGCCTTCCTAATAATATATAGCATGCATCCATTGGTATAACATCACATGACATTTCATTCTTGTAAGTTTCACATATGTAAAAATTTATTAATAACATTTTATGTACTATAACTTCATTCCATTTATTAAACCATGAAATCCAATAAGGATTAAGATTTTTCTCACACTACAAACCTAGTTTCTCAGTCATTTCCTTAGAAACCATATTTTCACAACTACCACCCTCTATATTTACTTTGTATATCTTACCTCCTAAATTAAACCTTATTCAAAATATATTTTTTCACAACCATGCATCACCACCTTATTTATTATGCACATGTCATTTTATTATAGCAATTATTATTCTTCTCATCATGATATTTTCTCTAATATTTGATGCTGCAACTTTAAAATTATCTTCTGTGTTTCAACTTAAACTAAATTCACTCTTGGGAGATCATCTTGCCCCCTTTATTGATATTGGTAGTGTGGACACTCAAAAATTCTATATTCTTCTTCTTCACATCTATAAAAAACATAAGACCTATGATGATTTATAAACTATCCTCTTTAACCACCATAGCTTCATCCTCTCTAAAATCCTCTTCATCTTTACTACTATTAAAACCCTTGTCTATTCTCTTCTTGTATTTATAGAACATGTGATTATTTTATTCTAGTGGTGTTAAATTCACCTCTATTTTTATTAAATCTACCCTATCCCCTTGTTTGAGGGTATTGTCCTCTTCTTATCCCAATAGATGTTATTCTAAAATATTATCCATTTTGTTTTTCTTCTACCTTCAATGATATTTGAAAAGCTTCCTTTATGAAAATTATATTATTAATTCTTAATTCATCTTAAATAAGAAAACTTAAAACTATTTACATACCTTATATCCATCTATTCTTCTATTTCATCATGATCCACTCATATGGAAATCTTGTAAAACTCATATGTATACTCTTGTATACTATGATCCTTATACCTCAAATTTTGGAATCTTATGTATAAGGTTTTTGCATGATCCCACAGAAGAAATTTATCCCTCATATTCTTCTCCATCTTTTTCCATGAGTTCATCTTCTATTTACCTTTTCTCTATCTTTCTTTTTACTTGTGATCCCCTAAAATTATTGCATGTCCCTACAATTTCGTGAATGAAAAATTTACCTTTTTATATTCTCTCATAGTCATAAATTTGAAAATATTCTCCATGTTATTCATATAATATACCAAATCCTATAGTTTTGAACTTCCTCTATAATTTTGAACATCAATCTTGATTCCTTTATTCCTTAATTATAAAGCTCTAACCATCCTCTCTTCTATTAATGCTATTTATTCTTGTTACTCCTATTGTAGAAGTTATTATTCATGATCTATCTCATCCTCTACATCATCTTCTGATCTTCTTTGTCTTTGATTCAAAATAATCTTAGTTAATTGTTCTACTTGACTATGTATCTCTTGAATAGGTCAAATCCAATGATAAAAAAAATGAGGAAAAGGCTAAAATTAATATAATTTCATATCTTACAAACCAATTGAACTTGATATCTTCATAAAAGATCCATTATTCAAGATTACCATCACCTCCCCATGAGATTAAAAACAAGTTTCTCAAGTGCAACCTTATCACACTCCTTCCTTCACAATATGTGTATCCAATTAGACCCACACTAATGAACTATAATGAAAATTCATATTGTGAGTATCATCATATTATTTATAATTCAAAAAAAATATGTTAGAAGGTAAGGAAAAAGACATATGATCTCACTGATGACAACATTATAAATTTAGGCACCTTTATAGAGGAATATTAACTAAAACATAATGGAGAAAAACATGAATATAGTTAGATATCCATTCACTAAACATGATTAAAATAACTAAAGAAAATGTATAGATACATCATCCATATAAAATGTATAATAAAGTGGAAAAATATCATAATATACTATATACCATTATTTGTACAATTAGTTATACTTGAATTTGGTGACCTATGATTACATTTGATGATAGTGAGATAGTTGATAATGATACATATTTTCATGTATTATTCACACATGCATACACTTATGCACATTATCTATAAAGTGTTATGATTTAAAAAATATCAAGTGATAATTCTTGTATTATAACACTTTTTCAGTATCTTGTACATACATGTCATGATTTGGAATATAAAATTAAACCAATTAAAAGTTTGTCTATGCAGACATAATAAATTGGGATGAAAGGTAATACATTTTAAGGTAGGATCACTCATTTTATCAATTCCATTTTTATTACTACATATCAATGTGGTATTTAACATGTTATTAATACAAACATGTATGTATATACTTCATGTAGTTACATCCTTTGTACACTAATGCTTAAATTAAATATATTAAAATAGGGTGGTTATAGTTCATTGATTATGATATGAGTATTCCATTTAGTTAGTGATATATCCTCCTCCATTGTCAACACCACCATAATTGGTTTAGACAAATATTCATGATCATTTTTCATAGTTATAATGGACACATATTTAGGATCATTATTTAAATAAAGATATGATACATTTTTAGGAACAATATACAAGATCAAAAGTAAACATATACAAGATCCATTTTTGAAACCATTCATTCCACATAGATTATGATATAATATTAGTTAGAGGTCATATAGGGAAATAAAAAAATTTATAACACATATTCACTTAACACTACAAAAAATTCAATTTATTCCATTGTAAACAAAATAAATGAAACACTCTATTATTGCATAATGGATATCATATATTCCATAACATTATAAAATAACTCATCATACCTTGAATTTCATGATCATTAAGCATTTTATACATGGTACACCTTGTGATTCTATACCATATTTTGACCCATCCTGAGTTGATCCATCCCATCCATGATAGAGCATCCCTCCACACCTAATACATGCACCTCACTTGGGCCTCCCCTTTAATGTATCATTGGTTTATTTTCTTAAATTCTAAATATTCAAAAAAATAAAAATATATAATGATACCGATGAGATGTGGGTGAGTTGGTAACGTGACTTGGTTGTTTCAAGCACCACCTAGATTAAAATCTTAGTATGGTATTAGAGGTCATATGTGTTAAGTCATTTGTATTCTTGGGCTGATTATGGCTGATTATTGGTATTCTATAGCTAGTTGTGGCCATTATTGGTATTCTTAATCTAGTTTTGGTTGTTCATTGGTATTCTCAAGCCATTTATGACCATTATTGGTATTCTTAAGATAATTGTAGCTATTATTTGTAAATATGATACATATGATAAATGGTCACTTATGGATCTAGGCCCCTGATTATGTCCCAAACTGATTAGAGCTTTAGTAAAAAGTGAATACCTATCTATAGAAAACATCAAATTATTATAAAACTAAATAAACATTCAAATATTAAATAAATAAAAAATCATAACTTGAGTATGACATGATGTCTAGTTTATATTTTTACATATTTTGTTTATCACATGTTTGTTAAATTTAATATTATTTACATACACACATGCATTTCATATTGTCTAAATGATATGAAAAAATTAAATGTTACACATGGATAAATAATTATTTGTTCTCTTTCTACCTAGTGGCCACACTAGGGGTAATGTATTCCATAGTTTTTACTATTACAAGTTATATATCTCTATGACCTTTGTACCATATTGAACCACCTATTTTTATTACACATGCCTAGATAATTACTCATTTATTATATAGTAACACATGATATGACATTTTACTATGATATAATATTGATACATACAAATGGTGTAGATTATTATCTCGTTCAATGTTCCATTGATGTTATTATTCTTTTACATGATAGATTACTTTTTATGTGACTATTGTGTTTGGTATTTTATCTTATTTGATGTGACATCCATTTGTGTCCATTTTTTTTTATTTTTTTAATGTCCTTATCCATGTGGCCTTTTCACTTGAACTTTTTGACATCTTATGTCCTTTTTATGTGTCCCTTTGGCCTATGTGTGACAACTAACACTTGTGTTTTCTAAGATTACTAAGATTCAGGGATTACATGATATATATATTTCACCCTTACTATTTATTATTATTCATAGTTACCTATAGTGCATGCTTCATTTACACACACACACACACACACACACACACACACACACACACACACACACACACACACACACACACACACACACACACACACACACACACACACACACACACGATATTTACATTATATATGTTATATACATGACTTTTTTCTTACATAATTTACTATTATGACATACTCTCCACATGTTCAAATGATATTAAATTATGCTATCTTTATACATGACATGCTACATTCCATTATTATTTGGAGATGATCATATAAAAATGGAGCAGTACTAGGAGCTTGTCTTAGATACATAAACCACAATGAGTAGAAAATCATATTGTTTATAGATTAATATGGTTTATATATAATATTTTTTTAGATATATGGCATACATTGACACATTGGTAATGACTACAATGAGATATACATGGGTATATGTAAAATAATTTATAGGAAAATAATTTTAGAGTTAGACATTCACATTAAATTTGGGATATTGATTGATAAACTAAAAATATAAAATCAAGATCATGATACTGATTATAAAAC
Source organism: Torreya grandis (assembly GCA_037957365.1). Taxonomy (NCBI): domain Eukaryota; kingdom Viridiplantae; phylum Streptophyta; class Pinopsida; order Cupressales; family Taxaceae; genus Torreya; species Torreya grandis. Next base: position 330,776 of record JARHVA010006060.1, read on the forward strand.
ATATATAGTATAGTTACATTTGAATGGAAAATTGGTTTTTTTCTACTTCACAATTATCAAATATTGTGTACATGATGGAGGAAGGAACATTTTTCATTCTTTAATGATAATACTTTGTTTATTTTGCATGGATCAAACTTAATATAATTGGAGAGAATAATTACATTTGAATATATAAGCCATATATAGTGGTTGATTATTTTTTAAGTGAAGTTTTCCTGATTGGATCTCTTTCTTACATGCATATTATTTCCATTTTAAGTTACCTATCAACATAATTATCTTCATATTTTTCTTACATATTTATTTGTGTCAGTATAGTGTGTACTTTCCCTAACATTCATGATGGTCAAGGCATGATCACCACAAATATATAATGCTTCAATGAGGCATCATCATCTCTATAAATTTGTGAGTGAAATATGGTTTGTAACAATGTACGTGTACTCTAAACCTTACTCTTTCAATTTTTTAGATTTAAAATTTCACATATGGACATTTACTACTTCATTCTTCTTTTAAGTATATATTGACTGAAACTACACATTTGGATCCATCTCCCAAAAAGGTAAAGTGGTTTTACACAATCATGTAAATTTTATCCTTTTACTCTAGTAATTCCATTACTAAAATAAAAGGGAGACATTTGTAGATATTAAAATTTAGCCTTAATTACTTGAAAATGACAATATTGACATAAATATATGACACATTACTTGAGCACATAAATAAGGTCCTAATTTAAAATCATCTCACACTTGCATGTTATATTATGAGTGAACCCTTATGTTTTCTATCTTTAAACCTACATTAGTGTCACTATCTATTTTAAAATACTTAAATAGCATGCACAAACATATTCAAACTCTTATATTAGTCTACCTATACATGGGTTAATTACAATAACTATGGTCAATATCATAAGTTAATAATGACCCATTTGGTTAAAACAACACTGCTCCTAGAAATAATTATTTTATAAAATCAAACCAATCCTTAGGATAAAACCATAATAATATGATGTTGGTGGCATGAATAATTATTCAAATGGATACACATATAAATAAATCAAGGTCTCATTCAAAATACATTTATAAAATATTTGATATACATACATAGTCTATTGCACACTAATAAAATCTAACCTACTCTTCCTATTTTGTATAATTATCATTAGGATTAGTCATAAAACATTTATAAATAACCTAAAATCTAGGTCAACTCAAACAATTTAATTATAAATTCTAATCATTAAACACTAGTGAAGGAGCACAGTTCAATAAACACACTAGGTGGGATAGCCACATGTGTATTCATTTCCCTCCTTAGAGTATTTGATATGTAGGTAAGCTCAAACATTAGATAGGGGTGATTTATTTCAATTTATACCATTATGATTCTTCTAATTTTGTAGGTTTCTATCCTTAACAAGAACATATAAGGCTTTAAGGCAAAGGAGGAGGCTTTTATTTCCTACTCAAGTCATCAAATATTAGTATCATAAACACATAACAAATAACGATGATCATATTTGATTTTATATTTATTGAATTCTATATAACTAACCTAACATAGATGAAAAATACTTATAAAACCAAACAAATAAGAGGCATGCTTATTCCTAATTTTCACTTCTAAAATACTATCATAGTCAAATAGTCAACCAGAATATACAAGTATCATGATCTATTAATTGGTTTACATATTTTATATGAGCCTTTATTGAATTGTAAGAATTAATTTTCAATCATGTACATTCACAAGTATGATTGAATGCCACATCTAATAATTGGAATTCTATTTCATAGTTCTATATTTATTAGATTAATCTAACCATAAATATAAACTAGGGAAAAAATATCTATGGATGTTTTTGAGACTCTATTTTGATGAAAATTATTCTTATTATGAGATATAATTGAAAAATATAATCTATTTCACTTTTAATTTTTATTGATTTATCATTAGGATTGTTTAATTTTACATGAAACATTCAATATGAAGATATAAGTCTAGACTTGGTATTTACATTTAACATGTAATATGGAATTTTTTTTTTGGTATAATAAACTTATACCATCCTCTATAAATATAGACTCAATTTATTTTATTACTTTCGCAGATTAAAAATCAGTTTCTCATTCTTAGTTTTAAAATATAGTCATTTATTAAAATAATATAGTAGCAAGTAATGAAATATGGATGTAGTTATTACACATCATCTATTTTATAATTTATATGAATGATATTAGTAGATAAAAGGACCTTTTGTGGGTAATTTACATGCGGATGGTATAATAGAACTTATAAACTAGGAAACTATATAATATGAGTGAATTCCATTCCTACAATTAAGTGGCATAAGATTCAATTTCACATGTAAGGAGCTACACTACTCACTGTATAATTTATTCATCATAAATATTTGAAAAATTTAATGTGTATTCATGATTTATTGTGTTCATAAATACTTAATCCTTATTTGTATAAGTATTCAAATTATTATACTCTAAATGTAATGCCTCACTTACTGATCAAGTGTAATATGTAAGGTTAACAAAGGTGAAAGGTAAAGCTATTGGGTGTGTATATATATATATATATATATATATATATATATATATATATATAATTAAATTATAAATAATATCCTAAAAAAATATTTATGACATTAATTGAATTTATAGTAACATGCTTGTCGGAATAAGAAAAACATATAATATTTTTATCTATCTCTTATGTGATACATGAATACCTTGGTTGGTATAGGAATCTACATTAGGTTTTTACTTACAATTTTAAATTCTCAAGGGATTATATTTATAAATTTAGTATAACATATTCATTATTGTGATATTTTATGTGGTATTGATAGAGTTAGATGTTTGAACCTTGATTAAATTGACCATATGTATAATGAATACATGATTAACTATATTTTATGTTACTCTAAAGAGGCATAGATAATGGTTAACAACCTTATGATTTGTTCTAGTTAGCCCTATTGATATATGAATTGTGGTAACATATGGATTTTGTAGGAATTTTACTAGGTGTTTAATATTAATGATATATTTTTATTGAGTGAAAAAATTAATCATTTATTATATTAAATATGGCTTCATTATTTGATATAGTAACTTTTTTTGAAATGATGATGTATAAATTATGATAGTATTGAGCTTCAAATATTGACAAATATATGATTATGCTTAGTATTTATGTTCATTGAAAACTTATAATATTAATAAATATGATGTTTTTATAATATTAGGTGAAGTAAGATTATAAATGTCAGAAAAATGTTTGAAACGTTTTATGTTGGCATAGAGATACATGAATAACTTGTGATTTATGTTAGTTTCATATTTATTTGATTCCATCATTGTTACATTTACATCATTAAAAGAAGTAAAATGTGGAGTACAAATTTTTATATTTTATGCTCTATAAAACCTAACATTTTAAAAAATTATGTGATGGGTTGTATGACCTTCTTAAGGATAGAGTATGAGTACCAAATAATTTATTCTATGAAAATTTGGTTCATTCATTATATCTAATCCTAATATATTTAATTATATATGATATATTAGGATCTATGAAGATATTTATTTTAATATTCAATATCTTATATTAACTAAGTCATATTCTAAGGGGATCTATGAAAATGATCGATAAGGATGAGATTTGATCTAAATTTAGATTAACATATTATGGATTGACCAAGTTGAATAATTTTATAATGTTTTATTTTAGTTTGAATTACCTTGATTTGAGTGTAATAGGAAATCAATACAATTTTATATTTCTTATTTCCATACATTGAATAAATTTCATTGAATTAAGTGATGAATTTAAGAAATTAATCAATTTTGAGGATAAAAAATGGCATGGAATGCAGTCCTTGGTTAGTAATACTCTACATAATTTAAACTTCACTAACATATTTTGTAAATATCCTAAGTACGATTAGTGTATATAAATACTATTTCTAATTATGTATTAACTTGCCATATTGAATTTTCTTAGTTTATATATGATTAGATTACACATTTTATGTATTGGTTTATTATGTTAATTTAAGGTAATGAATTTTATTGATGGTTTTAGTTCAGGCTATGAATTATAGATAATAAGATAAGGAAACTTGTTAGGTTACTATGTAATAAGTTTTCAATTTTTTCAACCCTAAAATTTAGATTGAGGAATATAAGGTTAAAGGGGTAGAGATAATCTAGGGATCAAGGATGGTAGACTATATAAAGTAGGGAAATTAAATTAAAAAGGTTGATAAATATATACTAAATTTATTATTTTGAGATGTTATAAAAATAGAAAGTACATATATGCTACATATTATAATGATAATGATAAAAAGATATGTAGCTAGTTTTGATGCTAATATGCATATGTTTTTGGAATAAGAAGGGAATAAACTAGATCTAAATTGTAGATTAGTCATCATATTTTAGAAATTAAACCTCTGTAGTTGTAAAGACTTACATCGACTGAGGATGGTTCAGTCGATGTTTCCATCTAACTTAGATCTAGATATCTAGTATAAAATACCTAATAAAAGTGGATGTGACAACATGGATGTTTATAGGCTCTATGTCACCTATGCCATGTTGCATTTAGATTTGGGTCATAGACTATCATTCCTTGATAAATGAGAAAACCCTAGTTCTTCATTTTCATATTAGTCATGGGAAAAATGTGTTAGTGGGCATATGGTGTAAATCTTTACAAAAGACTACTTTATCAATGAGTTATACCTATATATCCAACACTTTGAAAAGGTCCCTAACTTATGTAGATATCCCATATGTGTTGGTTGGTGTGTGTATCATTCATTGTGTGATAAGCAAGTACATAGAGTGACCTAGATTTTAACTTGGAAAATGTGTCTCATGGGATGCTCCTTCAGTACTTTAGACTTGTAGATGTGTTTTCTCTATGATTAATATACAAATAAGATAAAATATGAAATATTCACTCACATGAGTGCTTGATTGAATGACTTTATTAAGTATCATTTTAAGTAGGTAAGATGTTTCTAATTGATGATTGAATGAGGCTTGATCCTATATTTATAATAATACATTTGGAGAACATCTCACACTAAATCACTTAGGCTGACCTATAGAATGTACTAAATTTTTAAATTTAACTAATTTAGGTAAATTAATGATTGCATTTGAGTAGGGACACTTATGTTGATTTAGGAGTATTACTAAGATGTAAGTTTACTAAAAACTAAAAAATAAGCACATGTCCAAAACTTGCAAAGATAGAAGAGAAATAGGATTATAACATTATGATCATGATAGAAGGTTTGAGTCATCAAAATAAAATTGGTTGAACTAAAATATAATTAATATACATAGAGAGATAGTATATGTGAGCCTTTTATTAGTGGGAAAGGTATATAATTTTAAGGTATATGCATGATATGTATTTTTATAGTGTATAATATTTAGGTGTTATATAATTCAAAAATATTGTCTACATTTCCCCCTTTTAATCTAAAAATGAAATTACTCATTTAAAGGAAAATAAATGTGTATTTGGGTGAGTATACCACACCTTACCTTTTCTTGAGTCTAACTTGAGTGTTTTTCTAGTGACTGACATACAACTAAGAGCATGGTATAGTAAATAATAATTCTAAATAATATAAAATTGAAAGCATTTAAATTATTTAAATTTAAACGGAGAAAGGTTTATGAGCACACATGTGTAGCAATGTAATTTCCTTAAATTTTATAAATTTGATTTAAAGAGATGTATCGTATTAATCATTAGAGTTGTGGTTAGTACAAAAAAAATCTAGAAAGTAATATATCGAAATAAATAGAGAGATATTGGAGAACACATGCCCCTAACTTTGGAGAAAGGGTGAATTGTGACTTGATAGTTGAAATTAGCTCAATCATTCAACCCATTCATAATTATAACTAGTGACATTGAGTAAACCAAGTCAAATCACACTATAAAACTATTGAGGTTGTATTAATGAATACCAACCTATAAACATTAGTAATAGTTAGTGACTTAAATACCTTAACCATACCAAATGCGAACCAACTACAATAGTATATTGGCTTAGTATAATGTATAAAAGTCTGACATAGTGGGTGATGATAGTCCATATAAGTGTTTTAAATCTAAAATATGATTTGATTTTATAAATTGTATTTATTATTTACATAAAATATGCATCTTAGATATATCTCATGTTGAAATTATTTAGAAAAATGGTACCAGTGTATATAATTCTATGACAAATGTGTATTTGAATCATATAAGTTTGAAATTTAGCCAATTAAAAAATTATGTAAGTGTGGATAACATGTTTCCAAAACATTCCCCCACTATATATTTAAATTTTTGAGCTATGAAAAATGTGGAGGTCATGTCTCTATGACATTACCCCAATAATATGCCCCTTTTTTAGGTGAGAGTAAGTAGAAACTAGTAGTTACCTTACCTCAAAAGGGTAATATAATTATATAATATATGAACATACCATTTAACATATAGAAGGACCATGTCTAGGTAGATATATCATTGAAGCATTTGATCACATCAATTACTAAGATGCATTATATAGATCATGGAAACATCTAGATAGTAATAATACAAGCTTAAAAAGTGAAAAATGCACACACACAAAGTCACTCTAAATAAAATAAAAATGCAATGGTCTAAGCACTCAAATAAAGGGCATGTTCAAAATATACACAATTACATCGACATGACTTAGTCAAATGTCCACAAAAATAAGAATGACATATTCAAATGTCAACATAAAAATCATTAATATATTAAAATATCAAAGAGGTAAATAAAGGAAAAAGGGTTGCAAAAATGGATCATATTCAAATGTTAAATAATCAAAATCAATACACTCAAGGAAGTGTATAAAGGAGAAGTATAATCAACCATAATAAATGCTTCATACTAGTTCATGGATATATGTGTTAGAAAAAAAAATTAACTGCATAACATATCAAAAACACTTCAAAAGATATAGAAATGTATAAAGGCATGTGTAAGAACATATGATAAAACATGATAATGTAAAGTGATCATAGAATGATATAACCTAGATATATCATTATCAAATAAGTGGATCCCACAAATGTCAACATGACATGAGAAGAGAGAAGGCCCAATGTCTATAAGTGAATAAATCATGAATGTAGGTTTTCCTAAAGCACACTTAAAATATGCATGAAATAGGTGCATATAGATATAAATTATATGTTATCTACCAACATAGAACCATCAACCAATATGCCAAGGAGATAGTATACATGTAAATGTTTAATACATTTTTGATTCTTTGATGTTTTAGATTAAGGTAAAAATAGGTTTTGAAGGGACCCCAAAACCCTGATACAAAGATAGAAAGATGAAGCATTTACTACCACAGGCAAAACCTAAAACCTACTAAAAATAAGTATCATAATAGGTTTTATATGGACCTAAAACCACTAGAGAAACCACAAGTCATAACCTAGGTTTTACGTAGACCTGGCTACACCATAGTCAAAATATTACAAAAAACCAAGAAACAGGACCAGATAACACGACCAACTAAAAGAACTCGACTATTCTTCTAGTTCCAAAATCATTTTCAATGCTTCCTTACCTTTCACAGTAGTGTCCTAAATGGCAGTAGCCGTCGACATGGCTCCCTCTTGCATAGCTTTATTTCATGAGCTCTGTCTAGTCCTCTTGCTAGGCCCTTCTAAGGATTTGATCTCCTCATTAGCTCTTTTTCCAATATTAACAGCTACAACACATATGTTAGATGTAACCTTCTCCATCTTCATTCTGCTTTCCTTGATGAGTTCCCTTAGGTTGTTCTCATAGTCTTTGAGTTTGATGGGAATGTCTCTCAACTATTTTTCCATGTTATTAATTTTGTTCCAAACTACCTTCTGGTTGTTTTCCATTATTTCCATTTTCCTTTTGAGATCCATTATCTCCTTAAACATCCATGAATCGAGTTGGAGGATAGCCTCTGCTTTGCAATTAACCCATCTCGTAGGTGTGTGCCTTCCATCATTTTGCCTTTTATCACTCCACTCTTCTATGCTCTTATTAGGACTGTTCCCACCTTCTTAAATATGGTCCTCTCTTCCCCTTTGATTCTGCTCCTTAGTTTTAGCTTGAGCTCCCAAGTCCATTCCATGGTTGTCAGCCTGAACTGTATTTTCCCTCTCATTTATCGAAATAGGGTCCTCAACAAGGTCATCCAAGACTTTATCATCCTCAAGCACTTGCTAGTATTCCTTAGAGTCATGTTCACTATTTTTAGACTTCTCCTCTATGTTGACTCCTTATTTCTCATTCTTCTCTTGAATTTCTTCTTCCTCATTGGAACTAGAATTCCTGCTTTTTATTCCTCCCTCTTCCTCCAAGATTTCCTCCCCAAACTTATCATTTCTCTCCCACTCTTTATCCTCATCAACATTATAAATCTTGACACTAGGGGGCTTGATTTTATCTTTCCCTTTAACAATTTCACTCTTGTTACTCCATGAATCCTTGTTTTTCCCCAGATAAGGGTTCGTAACCATGACCTTGTTCTTACAATAGCCTTCAATTATCAAAATTAATCCTTCATGCATAATAGGACGTGTTTCCTTCTTCCTGTGAGCGAATAAACTTTGGATCAAAGAGAAACACAGATAAAAGGGAAAGGAAATTCTTACTTTGTGTCTGAAATGATTTAGGAATACAAATTGATGCTTTGATGTCTTTTATCTTTTATAGGGCATGTTTGGAATTATTTGAGGTGAGCAACCTCATAGTCTAAAAAATCCTTAAAATATTGATTTAGGCATTATTGGAAAATTTTTGCCCATATACCAAGCTTCTACCTAGATAGATCACTTGATCATAGTTCTAAATCGAAATGGATGATCGATAAATGAATTGAGCAAGCCTAGAATAACTAGGCCATCATCAAACACCATACACAAATGAATGGAGTAAGTTGGTTATGCATTTAATGTATTCACTTATAAAGTATCTTAGGCCAAAATATTGCATGGACATAAATTTCTTCATGCCTAAATCATGCTCTTTAAATTTTATATCTTGGTGAGCTTGTTATCTCAAGATATAGGTATTTAAATTGGAACATGCAGAATGGGATGTAATCACATACATCAAATTTGAGCTTCATGAAATAGCTATTTGAATTAAAATGTTGCAAGGATAAATGTGGGGATAACAAGTGTCCAAATCATAAAATCTAAGATCAAATCCAATTGTGATCATGTGATATAACAAATCAGTGGGTCCCTAAGATCTATGGTGTACATTTCAATGGTGAGAATCAAGTAAAAAGGTTAACAAACCTAGAGATAAATGCAAAGATGAAAAGTGTCAAGTTCTTGGGTACACAAAGGTAGATCTAATGTTGCATGGTGAATAACAAAGCTAGTGGGTCCAAGATGATCAATGGTGTATGATCCATCATATAAAGTATATCTAATTGGGATTGATAGGTTAAAAAGTTAGTGAATCACAAATATTAAGGCATAGGTGACAAGTTTTTCAACCATGTTAAATTATAATAATATCTATGGCTCACATCCATTCATATAGAAAATAATCAATGGTGCACAAGTAAGTTTATAAAGTAGATCCAATAGTACATAAGCAAGGTGATCAATAGGTTATATTAAAACTTGAATACATGAGACCTTGAGTAGAGGTCAAATATGGTCAAGGTCAAACTGGAGTAATTATCTCAAAGGTATATGCCACCATTAGAGTTTAGTCAATCACTACTAAGCATAAGATGTGGTCATACAATCAGGATGGTTAAATTATGAAGCCTCATCATCATTAAATCTTAATAGGACCTGTGGTCGATGATTTAGAACTTGTCAACCCCATTCTCTAAAAGTTGCATGATTATTCAAATGATATGTTCATTGATATTTTAGAAGGAAGATCCTCATGCATAGTAACCTCTTATCTTCTACAAAGACCAGAGGCACAATATTTTTGTTTAAAACTAATATAATTCAAGAACGAGTCTATGAAACTTATGAATCTTGATCGATATGATGGATATAGTAAAACCAATAAATTGGATTGGTTTTCATCTATAGTAGACCTATGTTTAAGGTTAGAAATAGAGGATATATATGCAATTATGGAGAAGTGTGTCATCATTATACATGGTCTTGTTTTTGATAAGTAGGTACCTATATCTATCTAAAGCAGACATAGTTATCTTTAGAATGAAATCAAGTGGGAGACGGTGTATAAAATCAAATCAAGTGGATTTGGGGATTGGAGAAAGGAGTTGGATCATTTAATTCTTTTTTGGATCCTTAAGTTTTTCCTTCTTAGTAGGACCATGACTCATGATATTCAAAATATATTATTATCTTCTAGTGCATGTTTCTCAAAAAATGAGAACTTGAAGACTAATTAGAGTAAATGAATGTTATCTTGTTGATAAAATATTAGTCTTAATTGGATCAAAGATGGTTTAGAATTCAAAAAATGTGGTGGTAGTTCATTGATTGATTTATTAATACGTGTTCCCTATTCTCTATTCTCCCTTTCTCTATATTACCCATTAATTCCCATTTTCAAGTAATATATCCATCTTTTAAGCATTAATATAATCTACCAAGATTAGTTTTTGTACACTCTTGAGATAAAAAAATGAATACATATTTCATTATTTAGTATGTAAATGTTAATTTGATTTGCATATGTGGTAGAAATCTATCTCTTGTCAAGTCCTAATCCCACCTAGATATTAGTTTATCTTGTTATGTAGGTTATGTTTAGTGTTTAATGTCATTTAATTAAAGCTAAAGAGTGAATACACTGACTGGTTAGTGCCTTGAATCAGAAATTTCCATCACTTCTCTCAGGTTTTGATACTTGGTGAACCACTATATGAAATATTGATGCATAAGAGATTTAGGAGTTATAGATCTAATAATTTATTTTGTTTTATTAGTGTTTTGGAAGCTCAAGTAAGAGTGTATAAATAATAATTCCAAGTTTATCAAAACCATTATCTTATATTTCCTTTTCAATTATCTTTCTCTCTATTTTCACCCTAGAAATTAGTAGGTTTTAGTGTAAATGAGCTAAGAGATACATCAAAGGGGATAGACTCATTAAAAATCCTAGAGGTTTAACCCAAGATTAGGTAACTCATATCCTAAGGTCATGCTTATGTTCAACTATATTTGAGTAGATGACCTAAAAAATCCTTTGCTCAATTAGGTTTTAATCTAGGTCTATAATAATTTTGGCATGCTCGATGGGACCAAGATCTAAAAGAGTGAAAAGACTACTGGTGTGTCTTTCCTCTAATCATATTTTATAACCAATCAATTTAGAATCAATGGTGACTTTGAATCAAATCTTTTGGTTGTAAGTAGCCTAGGTATGTCTCATCAGAGAATTTAATTAGTTTATATATATAAGGTTGATATGAATAACTATGGTAGATACCCTTATCATTCACATCCTTATCATCAATTCCAAAATGATCTTCATGATCTATATGAGCTTAATCAGCCTTACTAGGATTTATATCAAAGCTATGATCAACCTTACTAAGTTTTTCATGATCCTTATTATCAAGAGCATGGCTCTTACCTTCCTCATGATCTATACCAGCCTTATGGTGACTATCACCAACCATATAAATTACCTTACCAATAGTATGGTTACCCATACAAATCCTATGATATCCCTCATGAATCTTGTTATCCTCCTAATTAGCCTAGTCAAGTCCCAAATAAATCTATCTCGAGATTAAAGAAAACTCTATTTAGCTATGAGAAAGAGATGATAAACATAGACACTATGAAGAACTATATTGAGGAGATTTCCAAGTAAATAATTTATAACATGAGAGATAATTTTCATCAAGGTAAAAAGGTATGTGCAACTCTCATAATGTAGGGTCACTCAAATTTTAGCTATGATATTCTAGGTATTGGAGTTTAATAATAAACATTGAAGAGAGGTTAGTGGTTTATGAGAAACCCCAGGGTCATCATAATCAATAGTATTTTCCCATATAGATACCCTTTTTCCATGTATGATCATTAAACTAATGTTTATCATAGAACTCTAAAGTCAATTCAAACCTTGCCTAGCTTTCCCACCTAGAAGTCTATCCAAGAGAGGGCTTAGAAGGATCAACAATCATGTTTTAAGGAGACTAATATCCATGTTTCTTATAAGATCATATAGGAGACTTCATATTTAATTTTTTAAGGAGACATATTTAACCAATTGGTCCATGATTTTGAGGCTAATTTAGCCAATAAAATTTAGTTTTCCAATCAACATCTCCATCATCCAATAGCAAGTGCAAAGGAAATACAACAAAAATTTTCTTCTTTCCCACCCATAGAAAAAAAAGTGGCTAAGTAGATGTTTGTAAACCTAAGTTTATGACTTGGAATTATATTCAATAATCAGGAGAGAAAGAAAAACATTCAAGCATAAGCCAAGATGCTGAAGTCAAGATCAAGCATGAGATCATTTAGCCTCCTCTCCTTTCCCCTTAAAATCCTAGAGCCTTTCCTTCATGGAGAGCCATTCAAGAAGTAAAGAAACAAAGAGAAAAGGTGAAGGTTACCCAATAATATTATCTCCATGAGGAGAATAAGGTATCTTTAGTAATTTATTTGGACCTTTCTCATCTTACTAAATATTTTCAAATGTTTACTGTGCAACTTTTTGAGAAAGAGCCTCTCCTTTGTGAGGTAAATAAAGAAGATGTAGCTAAGGTAATAGAAAATAAAGGTGAATTGAGTGAAAAAGAAAAATAAATCATGATTGGACACCTCTTGGCAAAGACAAAAATGTTGAAGTCTTCCATAATGATGTAAAGATAGGACAAATGCAAGAAAAAGCTAAGGTAGAGGTTGAGATACAAGTTGAAGAATAAGTACATAAAGAGGAAGTTAATTATGTTCAAGAAGTGGACACTCCAATTATACAAGTTGATATTTTACATGAATTCTTTGATAATACAAAAGCTACCATCCATCATAAAGGACAAGAGCTACATAAGTAGTGAAAGACAAGTACCAAATATCTAATGAAGATGAAGAATGAGTTGAAGTTGAGAGCATGCTTAGTCATCACTTTGATGTTGAAGATGAAGCAACTTTGATTAACCAATCTAAGATATCAAAAGAAGACTTAAAACCTCATGAGTGTGGTTAATAAATTGATATAACTACTTTTGACATTTAGTATGAATAATCTCCAATCAAATTACAGCTTCATGAGAAAAAATATTTAGATTTGTTTGATGTCTTTCATTCAAGTTATTCTTTATTTGAATGTGGTCCATTATAGTCTGAGGAAAGTGCCTTCATCAAGTAATAAGTAGTTTTTCTCTTATAATATGACATGTTTAAACTTTTAAAATGTGGTTATCAAATTTTCTCTTCAACTTCAGACATCTCTCTATTATTGGAAGCTAAGAATGAGTTCAAATGGACCTAGAAAGTCACAAGATCAGATCCATCTCCCTTAGAGGTTAGAATTGCAAATATGTCAAGGGGCAAAAATCAAGATAGTATATATGTTCATGATTAGTAGTTCATAAATGAATAAGAAGTAAAGTTGTTCTTATAAAATACATGAATTTAGGAGGGGTATTACTAGGTCTTAGACTCATGTTTATAATTCATGGACCTAAAATTGGTAGTAGAGGAACCAATTACTTCCCCAAGAAGACATGAGCATCAAATTACTCTTATTTATAGAATAAAACTATCAAGAAAAGGCATTCATGATTCAAAGTTCCAAGGTGCACCAAATAGCTTTCCATTTGACCTTGGAGGGAATCTTGTCATTACAAGTTAGTTGTTCTAGGTTTACATTGTTTAAATAAGTGATTAGCACAAGTAGTCGCCTGATTCTTTTTTATCTTGTTTTCCTTGATTATTTAGGATGGTGGTATTTGCTTTGTTTAGGTTATTTTCCCTTCTATTTAGTGTTTCCCTTCAATAAGTGCCTTGAGCACTTTATTTTGTTTTATTCCTTTTTGTCCTTATTTGTTTCAAAAGGATTTATCGAAGGGTAGGTAGCTAATTTAGGCCATAGATTAATATGTTGAATTATAGTAGAGACTCCATGCCCAATAAACTAGCCAAGATAACTAATCTAGGTTCTCAATCATAGTAGGCATGCTTCCCTATGATTCACCAAAGATGTTGGCCAATTTTTGCCCACATATCAATGTTATTCTTGGATAGATCAATTGATCAAATTTTTTGATTGGAATGGATGATCAATAAATGACTTGAGAAAACCAATAAAAGCTAGTCTATCATCAAATTTCATTCATAAATGAATGAATAAATTGGTTATGCATTTAATTTATTCACTTGGAAAGTCTCTTAGGACAAAAGATTACATGGACATGAAGTTATTCATGCCTAAATCATGCTATATAATTTTTTTTTATCTTGATGAGATTTTTATCTTAAGATATAGGTCTTTAAAGTGGAACTTATATAGCAAGACATGCACATACATGTCAAAATTAGGATTCATAAAATAGACATTTAAATTCAAATGTTTGAAAGATAAACATGAGTCTAACAAGTATCCAAATGAGAGAAGATAAAATCAAATCCAATGGTGATCATGCAATCTATAAAGTCAGTGAGTCCCAAATATATATGGTGCATATTTAATCATGTAAAAAATATCAACAATGATCATCAAGTCAAAAGGTCAGTGGACCCAGAGATAAGTGTGAGGATAATAAGTGTCAAGATATCAGGTATGTAAATGAAGATATAATGGTGCATACTGACTAACAAATCTAGTGGGTACAAGTTGATTAATGGTGCATGATCCATCATATAAATAAAATCCAATAGTGAGTGATAGGTTAAAAGGTCAATAAGTCTTAAAAACAAATGCATGGGTGTCAAGTGTCTCAATCATGTTAAATTGGTATAAGATCTATGGATCTTGTTGATTCATACAAAATGGAATCAATGGTGCATGTGTAAACCAATAAAATAGATCCAATTAGGTGCAATCAAGCTAATTTATGGTCAATATTAAAAGTCAAAGACATGAGACTTTCAGTAGAGGTCAAACACAATCAAGGTCAAACTAGAAAAATTATGTCAAAGGGTTATGCCACCATTAGAGTTTACTCAATCATTACTATGCACAAGATGTATTCATATAAACAAGATGGTTAAATAATGAAGCTTCATCATCATTAAAGCTTGATAGGACCCCTAGTTGATGATTTAGAACCTATCAACCCCATGCTCTAAAAGTCACAAGATTATTCTATGACTATGTTCATTTCTCTTTTAGAAGGAAGATCCTCATGTATAGTAACTTCTCAGCTTCTAGAAATATGAGAGGTATAATAGGTTTGTTTAAACCTAATATAATTCAAGAATGAGTCTATGCAACCTATGAATATTCATCTATATGATGACTATAAGAAAAATAATAAATTGGATTGGTTTTCTTCTATATTAGACCTATGTTTATGGTTTGAAATAGAGGGCATATATGTGATTATGGATAAGTGTTTCATCCTTATACATGGTGTTATTTTTACAATAAAGTACCTATATCCACCTAAAGTAGACATAGTCATGGCTTTATCATATCAAAAGATATGAAAACTTTGTCCTTATAATGAAACCAAGTGGGATATGTCATAAAAGATGAAAGTAAGGGGATTTTGGGATTGGAGAAATAAGTTAGAGCATTTAACTATTTTCAATATCCTTAACATTTTCCTTCTTAGTAAGACCATGACGCATCATCTTCAAAATAGATTCTTATCTTCTAGTGTATGTTGGTCAACCAATGAGAATAATTTGAAGACTAATTGGATAAAATCAAGGTTAGCTTGTTGATGAAGGATTAGTCTTGATTGGATCAAATATGTTTTAGTATATAATAATTATGGTGGTATATCATTGATTGATTTATTGATATGTGCTCCATCTTCTCTCTTCTCCCTTTTTTATATTACCCATTATTTCTCATTTACAATAAATGTATCCCTCTCTTATACATCACTAGAATCTACCAAGATTGATCTTTGTAGTATCCTAAGATAAACGGATGACTATTTCATATTTCATTATTTTGGTATAGTGTGTTATTGTTAGTTTGATTTGTATATGTGGCAAAAATATCTCCCTTGTTAAGTCCCTATCTCACCTAACTACTAGTTTATCTTGTTATGTAGGTAATTTTTAGTGTTTAATGTAATTTTATTGAAGCTATAAAGTGGATACATTGACTCATTATTTCCTTAGATCAAGCCTTTCAATTACTTCCCTTAGGTTTTGAACACTTGGTGAACCTCTACATGAAATATTGATGCATAAAAGACATTTTGAGTTATAGATTCAATATTTTGCTTATCTCATTAATGCATTTATAAATTCAACTAGAGTGGATAATCAATAAATTTAGGTGCATCATCAAAATTAGCTTAGATTTCCATTTAAGTTATATTTTTATCCCTTTTCACCCCAAAAATTAGTATCTTTTAATGGAAATGAGTTAAGTGATACATCAAAGGAGCTGGCCTCATTAAATATCTTAGATATCTAACCCAATATTAGGTAACCCATAAACTAAGGTCAATCCCATGTTAGATTAGATTTGAGTAGAGCAGCAGAATAATCCTTTACCCATCTAGGCTATAATCTAGGTATATAACAATAATCTAAGATTAAATGGGTATAGATAGTCTGGGGAACAAGGATGGTAGACTATCTCTAAAGTAGGCCAAATAATTAAATAACTTAGATAAACATGTACTAAATATATTATGTTCAGATATGCTAAAAATGGAAAGTAAAAATATGATAGATATTGCAATGATAATGAACACAAGATATATATATAGTAAAGATTATAATGTATATCTAGATATAAAAAAGGAAGGGAATAGACTTGATCTATATTCTAAGTCAATCTTTTGATTTTTAAAATTGTACCTCTATATCTATGGACACTTTCATTTACCTGGGATGGTTATGTTGATTCTTATATCTGACTTAGATACAAGTGTAGAGTATGAAATCTCTACTAAAAATATATGAAACCACCTCGATGCTTCTAGGTTATTTGTCACCTTCATTTTAGTGCATTCAGATATGGGTCAGGGATTGTCAGTCCTTGACAACTAATAAAATCCTAGTTCTTAATATTCATATTCGATGTGAGAAAAATGGGATAACAGAAACATTTTTTTGAATTACCTTAAATAACCCTCTATAAATGAGAACTTCCTACATATTGAATACTATGAAGATTAAATCATACTTATGTATTTCTCCCATGCGTGTTGGTTTATGTGTGTATCATGCAATGTGTGATAAGAAAGTACATAGAGTGACCTAACTTGTAACTTGGAAAATGTGTATCATGGGATTCTATTTTAATACTTTAGACTTATGGATGTGTTTTCCATATGACTTATATAGAAATAGGAGAAAATAGGGAATGTTTTTTGACTTGAGTGTTTGATTGAATGTCTTTGGAATGTTGCCTTGTGATTATGTTAGAAGTTTTAATGTGAGGAATGAATAAGGAATTAATGAATATATCAAATTAAATCAACAAAAATGACCTTTTATATACATTATATTTTTAAATTAAATGAATTTAAGGAACTATACACTTGCACTGGGGTAGGGACACTTTCATCAATATAGGCATCTAACTGGGGCATACGTGATTGAGTTACTAGAAAACAAACACATGTCTAGAACTTGTATAAATAGATGATAGGAAAGTTTATAACATTATTAGAAGGATATAAGGTTTGAGTCATCATAATAACATTGGTAAGACAAAGAGATAAGTAATATGCATAGAGATAGTGTATGCAAGCATTTTGGAAATGGGAAAGGTCTAGAAGTTGAGGGTACATTAATTATATTTATTTTCCTAGAGTAAAATACTAAAGTGATATATAATTTATAAATAGTGTCTACACAATTGTTTATAACATTTTGTATTGGTATATAAACCCTAACCCCAATCAGAGTTATTTAAAAATGTTGACGATAAAGCAATTTTATTAATTAGAGCCTTATTGGATTTAACCCTATTTTTATATAAAATAGTAGTACCATATATTATAGTTGAATTGGGAATATGTTTGAGATAAATGTCCTATTATAGGATGGCATAAATTAATATATATAATGTGGTTATCATTTAGTTTGTGTACATTTACTTTAATGTATGTGATTATTTTATTCATCCAACAGTGGCTTTGGTTATCTAAATAGTAATATTTTTCCTAAATGATATGTTGTACATGTTAATATTTATAATATATACACTAAGATAGATAATTCATGTGATATTATTTCCACGTTATAATATGGAATATGAAATTTTGGTGAAATAGGTTATAGTTGAATTGGGAATATGTTTGAGATACATGTCTTATTATAGGATGGCATTAATTACTATATATAATGTGGCTATCATTTAGTCTGTGTACATTTACTATAATGTATGTGATTATTTTATTCATCTAGCAGTGGCTATGGTCATCTAAATAGTAATAGTTTTCCTAAATCATATGTTGTACATGTTAGTATTTATAATATATACACTAAGATAAATAATTCGTGTGATATTATTTCCACACTATAATATGGAATATGAAATTTTGGTGTAGTAGGTTATAATCTTGATGAAAGAAATTATGATAAATAAAAAAGAATGTTAGTTCTTGTAAGTAAATGGATACACATATATTTATCTATTGCATAAAAATATATAGTGTTGTGGATTTTTTGTGTCACTTGATATATTCATAAAGGATAGCCTTATGGTATGTTAAATAGACATTTTTTCATACTTTTTTCTAAACATATATGTATGTAAAATCATTATATATGGAAATTAAAAAAATGGCATTTGAACATTCTTTTGATTTAAGATTAAACTCACCCTAGAATAGATTTAGGTAATTACCTTGGGTCTAAGTGTACATTCAAATAAGAATCTTGAGGAAAATACAATATCATCTTAAGTTGATCAAGATAAACAAGGGAAAATTGTTAAACCATAATTCACCCAATCAATGTAAGGGGTGTCTTTTTTTTAAAGTTTGATTTAATTTGAAATTATAATTAATTTGTAATATTAATTAAACTTGAACTCATGAATTAATATATTTTTTTAAAGAATATTCATGTACCTATCTCAATTTTTATATCTTAGCTTGATGTCTCATAACATTATGCATGTTATTATGAGGATAAGATAAATAACACTAAATTAATTAAGTTATGTTATGCTTCCATGTATAATTTAGGGTTTATTCACTCAAAATTTATTACACACACATTTATTATTCAAAAAAAAGCTTGCTTTAAATTTTAAATATATGGCATTAGTATAAAAGCATAAGTTACTACCTTATGTATCTTTGGGGAAAATATTTGCCTAATATTTGGCCCATGTAACTCAAAACGATGAGAAAAAAACTAGAAGTGTGGGTTCCAATAACCCTGTAAGAGGAAACAGAGATGCAAGGAGAGATATTATAAATAATAAAAAGTATGAACCTCCTATCAATGATGAAATAATAATGGCATTGATAATAATGATTATCCTAACACTATAACATGGATTTATGAGGTTATGGATTGCATTCTTATTTTACTCACCACCATCCAATAAAGGATAGAGGCTCAATAAATTTAGGTAGATAATCTAGAATGCCACAATCATAGTCATAACCAAGTAGAAGAAAATAAAATGGAATAAAATAATGAACTTCCATATCCGTGAGCTACACTTGATCCTTGTTTCAAGGAGATCATGAAGTATCCCATACCTAAAACTTCAATCTTAATTTTATTAAAAAATAATGGAAATGTATGACTTTATCTAAATAATTGATCACTAATAAAATGTGATTCAATCTATATGATACAAACATGATACATATTTAAATTTATTTGATGGAAATTACATTATTCAAAGGCATTATGGAATATAAAGTCTAACTTAATCAATAACAAAAAAATGAATTTTAGCCTTTCATAAGAGTTTGAGAAATTTTGTTATTATGATCACAACAAGTGATTAATTCCCAACATATACTCATTGTATTTAATCATATAATTTCATCCTCATATGATTGATTTGAATAAGAACAAGGTTAAAGTTGAATCCATTGCCAAGCCCTCATAAACACTTTCTCAATGCATTATGTCTTGGATTATAATAACATGTTTAATAAATATCTTTACAATAATTATGGATAATAAATAACTAAAAAAAACTATAAGTTATTGAATCAGCTTGCCATACTACCTCCTTAAATCCCTTGAAGCCACAACCCTTACTTTATATCTCAGTGATAAAACCATGTGTGGGAAATCCATTCCATTAGATGAATATTCCATGATAGAATACACATATTTGGAAGACACCCCTCCTCAAAAATATCTTGGATGATGACCCTTCTGAGGAAGATTCTAAACTACCATGAAATAAGGAAGGTTCCCTAACCCAAATCCTCATAAAATCCTCTTCCTATTCAATATATTTATTCCCTTAAAATTTCATTTTATTATTTCATAAGAATATTCATGTAATAAATCCATAACCATGGCCATTCCATCAAAAGGAGGGGTTATTCCTTGGAGTAGGGACCTTAATAATTGGGCAGAAAATAACTCTAGTCATAAGCAAATTAGGTGTTTTCCTAGATAAATTAGAATTAATTAGGTTGGATATTTTATCCCTCATAAAATATTGGAATGAAATTAAGGTAAAAATAATCGATCTCAAATAGGATCTAGATAGATATAAAGACAAGAAAGTCCCTCCATAAGAAAAAGAAGAAAATAGTGGAATAGGGAAGCATCTCAAAAAATACACCCAACCTTCCCTAAAGGCAAAAATAATAATCATAATCCCTTAGCTAAAGGTAATATACACCATTCTAGAGGGCCCTTCTAAACATGCATAGGGAGGAACCAACCAGGATCTATTTCTAGAGAAGAACAAGGCTAATGAATAGTATCATTCAAAGAGGAAATGCATGTCATATGAGGTCTAATTTTATTTATTAGGTATATACTATTTTTTAATTTTTCTACTATACTTTATTATTGGTTGTTACAAGTTTTTTCTAATAGTCTTCCACTTGGTAGCTCAACGGGCTTTGTTTCATGACTTTATGTCTTATTTTGTCTAAAATTTTGGTTGTTTTGTCCTTGTAAAATCAAATTTATTTTACCTATAAAACAAAAAATAAATACCATTTAATCAAAAATTTATTCTACTATCTTTAAAAATATATCAATTATTTTATGTAAGCATCATTTCATGCATTACTCTCAATTGACTCTAATATGAAAAATGATGCAAGTTAATTTAATTGATTTAATAATAATTATATGATCAAAAACATTCAACATTAATAATTTATTTTAATAAACCTTGATAACCTAAACATATCTATAATGTTACTAACATCTTATAACTATAATCATTCTTTGAGAATTCAATATATTCTTGACAAATATAACCATCAAAATTTAAAACTAATTTTAATATCTAATCAATAGTTATTTTATTTATATTCAATTTTCTCACAAGACTTCCATTTTATAGTTTGTGTCTACTTACTAAATTAGACCAAGGTTTAACCT
>JARHVA010006060.1:357500-425000 GCA_037957365.1 Torreya grandis
AAGGAAAAATAAAATACTCACCTCAAGGCTAGACATATTATATTAATTACCTAGTTCATGAGATAATGTTGAGAGAAATGATAAAAATGAATGCAAATAGAAAAAAATCACCTTGAAATAAACAATCCACTGATAAGTGAGGAAACCATCGAATGGATAAAAACAACAAAATAGTATTAAAATATTTGTAAAATTAATCTCCAATACATATCAATAATAATCTAGGAGTGAATTAATGTAATGACCTTAAGCTAGTATGGAATCAAGAATGAAAAAGCAAGAGTAAATCAAGAAAATTAAATTTTTTTGTGTAGAATAATGAGAGAGGAAATATATTTAAATAGATCTTGGAAATAAAATGAGTTACATGAGAAATTTTCATGTTTGTGCAAGTTTTTTAATCCTCTCCTCTTAAAATTTATGATGATGTGTGTGCCATGGGGGGGAGGAGTCAGTTGGGAAAGTAATTCCCAAATATAAAAAACTTGAATAAAGAGGAGAGTGACACCTCAAAATGCTAAAGTGAATTTATAAATATTATAAATATACACATAAAGAAGACTTTGAATAAACCTAAAAATATATAAGAAGGACCCAACTAATTTTAATTCTAAAACACTCCCCCTTAATATTAATTTGGGGTTCCAAAATTTGAGAAAAAATTTTACAAACAAGAAATGGAGTTGAAATTAAATAATACTCCCCCTTAGTAAAAACATCCTTTAAGAGGAATTACAATAGATTAGGAAAAAAATAAGAAGAGAAGGTGTCACCAAAAAATTACATGGATGAAATTTTGATCATAGTTAATATACAAGAATCCTCTTTGGATAATCTTGATGATCCATAATGGAATAAATAACAAGAAAGAGAAATGATCCATAAAACCCTAAAAAACAAACAAGATAACACTAATATTTCAATTAAGTAACCAATATGCCATCCAAATACAATATACACACATAAATTAATATAATTAGATGTAAAATAGATATAAATAGAAATTACATCAGAAAGTTTGCCATATTATATAAAAAGGACATTAGTCAACATAATCAAAACATATTTCATGTGTGATAAGAAGAAATGAATGCATAAAAGAGATTTAATTAATAAAGATACATAAAAATTAGATGTGTCACTTATAAAATAAATATGGCATGAATAAAATGAATAAGCATAACATGAACACACATCAAAGTATTTATAGGATACATTTTATTTAGGAATCCAAATAGTGCTAACGTTAGAGGTAGGATATTTAGTCATTCTCCAAAAATGCAAAGTGTCATGAGTGGATTTACCATAATATTTGCATAGATAAAATTTAAAATATTTAGAGATATGATTCCAATGTTTTCCATAATCCACATATGTTTTAGAATTTTTGACCATAGCATGAGTATTACATGTAGTATAATCAAAATAAGTTACATTATAAGTCCTGTGATGAGGAGAAAAATAAGTGGTCAATTTTTCATTTTAACTAGTTTAATCATCAAAATTGAGACATCTATAATTATTATTAGGTTTAGTCAAAAGAGGTTTAATAATAACATTTTCCCACATACCAATCATACCACCTGAGTATCACATACTTTTATGTTTGTTAAGTAGGGGTTAGTAGAAGAAGTGTTCAATGAATATTTAGTTGTTTTGTCAGTAAAGCCATTAAAATAAAGATGAAAATTTTGAATTTAAGTTTGGATATTTTGTGTGGAATTACATTTACAAGTTAATTGATATAAAAATCATCTTTGTGAAATATTGATCTTTAAGCATTTTGTTTTGAAGCTTAGATCTTGATTCTAAACCAATAAGGTTAATTTTCCAACAAGATATGAATTTATTTGTAATAGATTACACTAAACGTATATATATTTACCACCTATTTGAAATTAATTTGAGAGGAAGGGTCATAAAAATAATTTCTGGTAAATTAAAAATAATTTTAGTGGATTTCATAATAAGAACAATGGTTCAAAACCTCAGAATTTTATAAAAATTGGTCATGCAAATACAAATTATACTCAATTCTATCAATGTGGTCTAGTAATTGGTTACCTTTACCTCCATAAGGAGTTGTCTAATTTATATAATGTCTTGATAAACACTATAAAAAGCATTTATAAAAGGTGAGAATCAACTAACCTACCTACCATGGAGTCTATGTAGTGGTTTAAAAACAAAATGGATAGTCATAAACCACCCTGAATGAAAACTATAGGTATAATTTTTATTTTTTCCTTGACTATATTATTTTTTTGGAGCTATAGATTGTATCAATTTTCCTTGTATTTAAATTCAATGTAAATTTCAACCCATTATAATACGAATAGGATGGGAGGTAGAGTTTTTCGTAGGAAAGAGAGTTCTAGTTTTAAAATAAATGTAACAAAATGAACTTAATTTAGGTGTCTTTAATAAAAATATAAACCTATTTTTGGCACCTTTAAGGTTCTATGACCTATTTCATGCCCTGTATTGGATATACAAATATCAATATAAGATCAATTATTTCATTAAAAAATTACAATGCCTTGATTATTTTCATAACTTGGTATAAATCTAAGGTATATTGAAACATATATCCCCAAGATACATTCAAGTTTGTAGTTAAATAAATCATAACATAAAGGTTACAATACCTATACTACTCAGATGCAATAACTTTATTAATAAAAAATAACATGTTTTAAAAAATTTCTAGTCTTGGGTGAATTCAAGGATGTATTATACATATAAATTCATGGTTTACCACCTAATATGGAGTTAAAATTTGTAATTGATATTGTATATGGATTGGCACCTACATGCAAAGATTCATATAAGATGAATGTGAAAAAAAATCAAGAGATCAAAATTAAATTATATTAGCTCATGAATAATTGATTTATCATACCAATTATCTCTCATTGGGGTGATCATGTTATCTTGATGGTGGATAATAATTGAATATACTAAATAATGTTAAAAAAGGTCATGATCAATAACAAATAAACCTTTCCCATAATTACTAATATCTCTAATTAAATGATATATATTTTATTTTTATTTAATATTCACATTAGATAAGCATACCATCAACTCTAAATCAAATAAGAATATGTAGAAAATAATACCTTTAAAACTTAGTATGGATATTAAATGTTCACTATCATGCCCTTTGGATTAACTAATGCACCTAAAAATTTCATTAACTAAATGAACATAGTAATCAATGATTTATTATAACATTTTACGTTATTTTCATAGATGATATATCCTTGTTTATTCCAATAATGAGGTTGTGCATGATTAACACATACACTTTGTATTATGATAGATAAGCTCTATGGTAGACTTTCAAAATGATCATTTTATGAAATTAATATTCATTACTTAGTGAATAAAATTTTAAAAAATATTTTTATTTTGGTCATACTAAGATGAATGATTTAAAAAAGGGGCCCATTTATAAGAAATTTGTGTGAATATTCATGAGAATAATAGGTTACTATCATAGTCTTTGGGGAACACATTTATATAGTGGATAATCCCATTAAATCATAGTAGCATAAGGGGGATTTATTTTTTGTCACCACAACATGAAGAAACTTCCTAAAGCTAAATGAGCTACAATAAAATACACTTATCCTTTTTATACACAATCTTAATGGTAACAGTGAAATATAGGTTGATGCATATCTTAATGGGTTCAATGGTATTCTAACCCAAGATGGTAAATTTATTTTATATTATTTATGAAAACTCAAGTAACATGAGAATAATTTTCTTACTCGTGAAATATGAATTAGAAATAGTGGTATTTTCACTTAAACAATGGAACCATTTTCTACTTGGGAAACATTTAAAACTAAAATCTAACCAACACAACCTTGAGAATTTATATTCCAATATGTTTAAATGAAAGGTAGTGAATATGGTTCTAATTTATTGTACTATTTTATACAGACCTTAATTTCGTGTAGGGTAAGGAAAATCTTGGAGGTTATTTACTAAAAAACTGCACTTATCTTGCTATACTTTTTGTTATGAGATGTAATTTTAGAAATTCTAAGTCAAAATGACAACCAACTAATGAAATTTTAAAGGAAATTCATAAAGAGTTACCCAAAAAACCTATGGATAAACACTTTTTTTGTTATTCTTTGGAATTAGATGGTCTTCTAAGGAATTAAGGTAGAATTTATTTCCATGATTATAGTATGTTTAAATATCAAGTGTTGGATTAAGTGCATATTTTAACTCATTTTTCTCATTTGGGTGTCACCAAAATGACACATGAACTCAAAAGATATTATTCTTAGCCTAGTTTGAAAAATGATGTAGTTGATTTTGTAAAAAAAATATTATCATTCTAATGTTTTAAAGTTTATCATTGTCATCCAGCTAGTTTATTTATCTTCATTCTATACCAAGAGATAAATGCATCATGATTTCAATGGATGTCATGTTGAGGCTACCTAAGTCTTGAGGTTGACATGATACTATTTAGCGGTGATTGACAAGTTCATCAAAGTATCACATTTTATTAATGGAACCTTAACTAATTATGCATTAATATTTTCTTAAAGTTTTGTGATGGAGATAACTCACTGTCATGGAGGTATTGAAGTGGTCATCTCTAATAGAGACAAATTATTAAATTCAAGGTATTATTATATATTGATTAAATTTTATTTTTATATACCACATATAAATGGATTTTCAAATTGAAAAGGTTGAAGTAGATAGTTGAAAATATGTTGAAAATGTACATTATGGACTAGGAAATCAAGTGGGAATTTTATCTTCACTTAGTTGAATTCTCATAGGATTACATATCATTTTATGATTAAAATGGATCATTTTAAATCATTGTATGGAAAAACATGTTGATATCTCCTTATCTAGGAATGTTTGGAGAATATAATTATTGTTGGATCTCAAATTATGTATAAATATGTGACATAAATGACTTTTATTCATCAATAGGTTAGAATCTCCTTTGATAGGCATAAAATTTATGTATACATTAAAATAACACCAATATATTTTGAGCTATGGGATAAAAAATTTATAATATTTGGACCTTAAAAATATTTTATTAAGTTTTCAAAGCATCTAAACAAGCTCCAAACCTTTTTGGTCCATTAAACATTTAGAAAAATAATAACTATGTTGATTATTGACTAGATATTCATCCTTATCTATTTAGAATTCATGATGTAATTCACATTACTTTATTGATCAAATATTTATTTGATCCATCTCATTTTTTTATTGGAACAATATTTAAGTAGTATAAAAAGAGACAATTCAACTAGATTCAAAAGTGTAAAAATATTTAAGTAGTATAAAAATATTTAAGTAGTATAAAAAGAGACAATTCAACTAGATATAAGTTGGGAAATCAATACATTCAAAAGTGTTGGTTCAGTGGGTTATACTTATTGAGATAATTTCAACCTTTGAATATGAAAATAAATTTCAACAACACTATCCTCACTTGTTTGTATAGGTATTGAGAAGCTACTTCCTTTAAGGGGGTGTGGATATCATATCCATTTTTTATCTTTGAATAATGTGTCTACAACTACTGTTATAGTAAGACCTACTTAATTTTCAAGGTAGAATTACTATTTTTAAAACATTGTGTTAAAATTACATCCTAATATTTGATAAATTAAAATAAATATTATTTAATGGTTTGTTTTTTTAGTTGATTACTTTCAATATTTATATAAGTTTATAGACATCTTATTGTTCAAGAATAAATAATGATGTTTCCCTATTTCAATTTGAATCATTAGATAGGATGAGCTATGTCTATTATCAAAGGGGTTTGACATGTAAAACAAGTTATGACATATAGGTATATTAATGCGCATGGTTATTAAGAGATTTCTATTCCATTTTTTTTTAGTGTTTGTGTGTGTATTTGTATCTATCCTTTACTTATACTAGGGTATTATTATTTATTAATTGGTTGATTTTATTTGTTGTGTTAGCATGATGTCATATATGATTTTAGTAACAAATTCATTTACTGTGTGTTTTGTGTCTCAAAGTCATTTTTTGAATTATGGACGTAGTACATTAAAAATAAAGAGAAGGAAAAGGAAGATCCTTAAAAACACTTGAGTGTTTTTCACATAATTTTTAGTTAACATTCTCTTATTTTATTAGTAATGTTATCCTATTATGAGTGATAATTTAATGATGTGTATATTTAGGCACCATATGATGATATAACTATGCACAAGCTATAAATTACAAGTTTCACTTTAAATTAAAAATATAAAAGTGCTTAACATATATTTGATCTACAGATTACCCTTTTTCATACCTTAAATTATAAGGTAATGTTTCGTTATTCTTTTTTATAAATTGTTTTCCATGTTTAAAATAAAGACCAAAAATAGGAATTGACCTAGATGAAAAAGAAAAGAAGAAATGGGAAGAAGAGAGAGGTAAAAATAAGAAATCAAGGAATATGGGAAGTTATGGTATAACCCTACTATGCCACATGTGTAAAATGGGAGAATGAAGAAGTTGGAAATTTATGGAAAAACTATAATGATTATTTCCATGTCTTATTTTTACTCCTAATAATAATTAAGAAGTTATTTATGGTGTTTAAATGTGGTTTTCAGATGGAATAAAAGATACAATAGAAATAATAATAAGTTATAAAGGAAAAGAGGCAAGGGGTTTAGAGTTAGAAACTTAAATATTTTACTGTGGGATTAAGGAAATAATTATCTAACATAATTCATTTTTATTCCATATAATACATAGTTTCAATTGATAAGTTTTTAAATCTTATCATTAACAAAATTATTATACAAGGAGAGTGGAATAGTAACCTCGTGGGATACGACTTCTATTAAGGCATATAATATTCTCATATAAAATTTTAACTTACTTTTCCTTACTAGGAAATAATCATTGTGTAGTTATTTCCTATTAATTATTAATTATTTTTATTTTTATATATTGAGTTTTTGAATTTCCTTTTCTATGATGTTTTTTATTGGAAGATGAAACCCTAGGTACATTCATCAATGACATAATTGAGAGTAATATTATTCCAGGTACCTTCAATTTGTTTCAAGGCCAATAAATGAATATGTTCTCTCAAATGGATGCAATTTGAGGGTGTGTTTATTTACCCTAAACCATCATGAGCTCATTGTGTTTTTTTGTGTGTGTTTATTTATATTCGAAATTTTTATTCATCTGGTTCTATATAACCTTTTATTTATTTTCATGGTGTAAAATTTATATCTCTTTAGTTCATTTACTTACTATGATTTTATCTTGTTATATTTATTTTAATGAGGGAAAATTCATCCCAAAAATGATGGTTAGGATGTTCAATTCCACCAATGGATGGGCTTATGTTACTCATTTCCCCTTTTGTTAGTAGTTTCAATAGTTTTTTTTTGTGGAATCATTTCTCATTGAGTGTTCATGATTGTTAGAACAAAATTATGAATTGATGTGATTGAAATTTTAATTGTAACTTATTTTTAATAAAATGGTTATATTAGGCATATAATATTATAAGCCTTATTACATATCTATGAATGTTTTTAATATTATATATGGTTTTAACTTATTGTTATTATAAAAGATTAATCAAAATATACTCTATTTTTATTGTAACTATTATTTATCTATCCTTATAATTTTTGAATTGTACATGAAATATTTAAGATGAAGATATAAGACTAGACCTATTATTTACATTTGAATTTTAATATGAAAATATTTTTTGGTGGCATCTTCTTTACAATCCTCTATGAATATCAACTTAGATGATATAATCGATAAGATGGATAGAAAACTATTTTCTCATACTTATTTGTGTAATAATGTCATTTCTTGAAATAATACTTAGTATGTAAAATGGGTGCGGTTATTTATTTTCATCTCTTGTATAATTATTGTGAATGATATTATTTGTCATGAGGACCCCATGTATATATTTTTCTTGTATATGGTGTAGGATAATTTACCATATAATTGAAGTATATACCTTTAATTAAATTAAGCTTCACTTTAGGTTGTATAGAACTATGGTATTCATTATATGATCTATTAAGTATTATGACTATAAAAATTTAATGCATGTATGAATGATTCATTTTGTTCATCAAGATGGAATATTAATTTTTATAAGTACTTGAAGGATTACACTCTAAATATAATTGTGTATGTAAATATTGAGATCTTGAATAGAAACATAAAATCAAATCTAAGATATTACTCTAAATCTACACAACACCCCAGATTGAGAAAGTGAAATACAAATAAACTTATTACCTTTTCCTTACCAAATGATGCTTTTATTCTAGTGTATTTTCTCATGATAAATTGATGTGGTTAATCAAGAATTGTGTGAGATTTTTGGTAGTGTGTCAATAACGTGGACATGTTTTGTTTGATTATAAGAAGGACATAATATTGACAAGATTTTTTGATAATATGGTATATGATAGATCATAGTGATATTATGACAGATGTAAAGGGGTGGATTTATACACTTTTTGTTAAATATAGACAACTAAGATTAATCAGATCAAATTAGAAATTTTGAGTTGGAATGAGATGCAATCAACCAGTTTAACTTGTTTGTTTTAATTTGGAGACATAATTAACTAAGGTTTTTTTCATATGGAGACTGAGTGATGTATGAGTTTATTAATGTGTTTCCTCTTTGTGAAATACTTAACTATGTTATTTCCTCTTTGAGATGGAGTGATGAAGTTAATTTATTTGTTTCCAATTATAGACTAAGTTAACTAACTAATTGGGATGTGCATAAATAGGTTTCCATTTTAATTAAATGCTATCATGTGATGACATGGGATAGAATGTGGTGTGGATAATTAAATTATTTTATTTTATTTTAATTAATTATGTTATTGGATTTAATTAGGGAATTAATTACTTAATGATTAATTAATTAATTAACCATGGGTGATGATTAATGTGATTAATTAATGTGAGGTCATTATTTAATGTGACGTTGATTAATATTTTGTGTGGTTGTATTAGTAATGTTTTATCAAGATTAAATTTGTTAACAAAGTGATTTTTGGGCAAATGAAAATAAACCAATAACAAAATTAAGGGTAATGAAATTAGAGTGTTTACATTTTATCATATTTTGAATGGAATTTCAATGATAGAAGTAATAAATTATTAAATAATGTATTAAAATAAATATATATCCATGTGGATACCTTGAGTGGAATGTATGATTCCTCCTTAGGAGGGTGTGTGAGGATGACAGACATGAATGAGCTCTAGAAATGAGAAAAGGGGTTGAAATAGTAAAATATGGGTTAAAATAGAGTGTTTAAAGGGAATATATATAAGGGTGATGGGATAATGAAGGCCATTTTCACCCTATGAAATTGGTACATTAAGATATAAGATACAAGAGATATTTAGTGAAAATGTATTGTATCCTTTCGCACAAGCACCATAATGAATGAGTAAGACAATAAATATAAATAAAGGAAGGTGGTGGATTGGTAAGTAGTATTTTTGGATTATATTTTTATATTTTGTAAAATTTATTATATAAAAACCTAGCCAAATAAAAACACTATAGATGAAAATTTACCCATGATGTATGCATCTTTGAAAATGATGTTTGTGTTCTTGGTTATAATTTTATTGTTTATTTAGTGATTTTGAAAAGTTAACGATGTTTTTTTTACTAGTGTAATTTATGGTAATGGTTGTAGCATGTTCTAAAGAGAGATATTTTTATCATATTAGTGATGTTTTTTTTATGAATGACATTTATGTTAAGCTAGTGAAGTTTTTGAGAATTTTTGACGAAAATGACTAAGTGTGTGTGTGTGTGTGTGTGTGTTTAGGTGATTATAAGAGAATATGTTGGTGATTTATACACATGAGACATGATCATCAATCTTAAGGCTACTAATATATTTGAGCTTAGATGATACATATTACTATAGGTACTTTAATTAAACCACATGGTGAGGATGGTAGAGATTAGAGTCTATAGAGCCTTGATAATTACATTAGCTAAGAGATGACATTTAGAGACAAATACATTTCATATTTCAAATAGGGATATGATAGTTAGCATGTAGGATATAGTTTATCATAATATCATGGTAGATGGTATATGAGATAGACACATATCCATGAGCATCAAAGAAGAGGCTAGCTGATGAGGATAACATTTTGTTATGGGGATTGGCTATGGATCTAGATGATTTATTAGTAGGAGGGTTGATAAAGAAGTTTCCCCTAGTAATATTAGCTCTTGTTAGTGGCATTTTTTACTTGAAAATATGGGTAGATACTTTATGATGGGCTTGGTAGAATGTCGTGTTTGACATGATGGGGGAGAATAAAGTGTTTGCATGGGGTCTATTTGTATTATTGTTGTTATATAAGGATTTAAACATAGTGGGTTGTAGAGGAGGCATAAAAAATCAAATGTACAATTTACTATAGGTGTGGGCATGGGAGTATATAGTTCTTGACTATCTATTAGAGTGGCAGTGGAAGAGAGAGGATGCAGAGATGATGGTATTTAATTTGGAGATTGTGATAGGTGGTGTTGAGGTCAACATACCCCCATTTTTAAAAAAATGAGGACCCCTATTTGATTTCTACAAATTACGTTATCTATTGAACATTCAATTTGATCAGTGAACATTATTGAATATCATATGTTGATCTAGTTTATATTAACATGTTTTATTCATTTGAATTTACATAATTTTGATAATGTATAATTATTGTGTTTACATGTTATAGGTTTAATGGAGTTCCATGTGAATGAATAGTGTTCAAGGTTTTATGTGTTAATGTTAATTTAACCTTTTATGGTTAACATTTGGTCTTTGGTTGATTAATTGAATCCATGTTTGAATAAGTGTTACAAACCTTAGTCTAAATGTTTTAACCTAAGTTGTTTTTCAAATGTATTTAAATTTACGCGGGTTAATTTTTGAAATAAATTCAAATTTACATGGGAACATGATTTTTTATTTTAAACATAGTTTAATTTTTATACTAAGTTTTAATCATGTTTATTAACACTACTACAAAATTAGTATAAAATTTATCCTAGGTTTCTTTATACTCCCAAACCATTACTTGGTTTATTTCATTATTCATAGGTACTAATTAAATTCAAAGATGCCAAGTGGTAAGATCTTAGGAGCTTGAAGAAAAGATGAGCAATCCACAAACAAAGCTAGAGTCAATAAGTCAAAGGAATTGATCAAAGATATACATTAGTGGTGTAAAGGAGATCTGATAATGAGCAAGCAATAAAAGTGTCAAAGGATTCTAAAATCAAATGTGAAAGTGATAAGTGTCATGATCTCCAAAAAATGTTAATAGATCTCATGGAGAATGAAGGTAAATAAGTCAAGGATGTTGAGAAGGAACATAAAAGTGACAAGTGTCACAGTCTTAGTGAGTATCAAGCAGATCAATGGCTCATGTGAAAGCTTATATATATATATATATGTATGTATATATATATATATATACACACACACACATATATATATACATACATATATATACGCACACACACACACACACACACACACACACACACACACACACACACACACACACACACACACACACACACACACACACACACACACACACACACACACACACACACACACACACACACACACACACACACCCACACCCACACACACATATTTGGATATAAATATCTTATGTTTGATCATATTATTCAAGATAAATGATATTAAAGGAGTCAAAAATTTAAAGGGCCTAGATTTAACAAGAAGTTTCCATGTGGCATGAGAGTGTTCAAGCGATGAATATTATTTACAAGTATATAGAGAGCCTGTAGAGCTACCAAGTGGCACACTCCCAAGAGCTTAATTAGAATATTGATGGCCCATGATGAATTCAAGGCTAGGAGGACTTCTTAAGAGATCAATTGTGTAAATTTGATTGAGCTTCAAGATTTCACAAGGTAATGACATGTTTCTAAAAACAACAAATGGTTATATTCTAAATAAATGAGTAGTGTGACATGATAACACCACATAAGTAGAATACATAAAATTGGATAAATTGTAGACCCAATAATGTGGAAGGTATAAATCTGATATATAAATGTAATCTAGGTTACATAAGCTCACATGTAGAACTAGCTTACCACCATTAAAGCCCTGTGTGGACCTTCAAAAGCCCTAAGGTGTATGGATTGACCTAATTGTCTCTATATTCACTATAATTGAGTCAATAAAGTTAGATTATTATTTTAAATTGGATAATTTAATTATAATTATAGCAATGGTATCCCATAAAAAAATTTCAAAGCAAGAATTTGAGTTATATTTAAAATAAGATGTAAAAAGTCGTGTTCAAGAACACTGAGTTTGTAGTTGTCACTTTAAACATAGGGTAAAATAATTATTCTAAATTATTATATATAATTGAGAACCAATAAGTGATCACCAAGCAAGAAGAGAAGATCCTCTTAGCAAAGAGATTATATAATGACATTCTGGCCATCCAGATGATTGGAGTTCACTATGTAGCCTCAAAACTTGAGAAACTTCATTGGATTGATATTCTTGGCCCCATTTTTAAGGAAGATAAAATAGACAAGGGTATGTTAATTAATGAACATAATCATAGGAAAGTTTCCTACATTTCTTGAATTGCCTTTGAGTCTTATTACAAGTTGCCCAAGCCCCAAATTGACCTAGTCTCTATTAATTCATGCGCTAAAGAGCATAACATGATGGGTACCCTAGCCATGTGGTTAGAATTTGGTAACTAGGTTTTTATAGACCCTTTAAAGAACATCCCAATAAGTCAGTCAAGATTGTGTTGATAATGTTGAATAAGTTATATAGCTATGAAACTACAACATATGTAAATCCAATGTCAGTGCCCATGGTGTATTTCATCATTAAAAAGGCGATGGTTCCTCCATTGGGGAAGATAATCAACATCTCCCTGAGTAGACAAATATATGCAGTTAGGCATAGGAATAAAAATGAGTTTTACATGATGTCTTATCTTCTATATGCCCTATGTGTAACTATAAATTTTCCCAACTAGAGAGAATGGTCACCAAATGGTACACAAATTATTTCATAATTTATTCCAAGTTGCACATATATAAGTATAGAGACCACACCCAATTTAATTTTGATTATGGCTACCTTGTATTAAGTGAATCTATAACTGGTATTCCAATGGAGAAATTAAAACCTCTAATTAAGAAATATGTTGAATAAATGGGGGATATATGGCTATACCCTAATTGTACTATCATAAAGATTGAGGGAACATAAAATTCTCTTCTAAAGTTGCTAGTCCATGTTCCTGATAAATTAGCTAAACAAGAGGTGGCTTGCCAATTGTTCCATGGTATAAATGGCCTTTGAAAAACTATGAGAGAGGGTCTCATACAAAATTTTCCTATGAAAATTTTTAATACCACTTGTAGATAGTGGGATTACATTAAGGCTACATAATAACATAGGTTGTATTTCAACCTATATATGGATGATCTTAGGCAATGAGATCCTTATGGTAAGTTAAAATAAAACTTAAGGATCAAGGTTATTTAAAATGAGCATGAGCCCAGTTCATTTGATTTTATATGGATTAAATCATCCTCAAAATTTGAAGTGACTAGAAGATTGAAAGAGCACAATATAAGACCTGAGTCTAGACTGAATAAGGACTAAAAAATGGAAGGTACGTGGCACATAGGCCCTAGGTAGTATCATTCAATTTTTCTTGGTTCTTCTAAGTTACCCTCAATAGAAGTACAAATAGAGAAAAGGCCATATGAGATTTATTTTAGTTCATCAACTCATAAATTTTATAAAGTAGTAGAGCATGAGACACCTGAAGAAGAGGTTCATATGATATCCCTAAACCCTAATGAGTATGTTGATGATTCAATGAAAATTTTATCCATGGATTATGAAATGGATTTAGATGAAGAGGCAAAATTTGAGCAACATAAGTAGGAAAAGGATAAGGGAAAGTCATTAGACTTGATGATTATGGACACCCTTAAAAGGAAAGTTAAGACTGCACTTGTCTTAAGGATTAAAAAACCTAAAGTGACTACTACTCCTCCTTTGAGTGAAGTCAATTTGTTCAATGAAGAAAACATATTATATGGACCACCAATTCTAGAGTGTTTCATTTGTGAACCAAGGATATAAAATATACCTACAATCCATCATCTTTGGGCTATGGTTAAAGCTACCAACATGCCTCTGTAGCAATAATTGAATCCATGGATCATTGATCTACAATAATTTGAGGAAATGAGATTGGTTACTCCAAGTCAACCAACCTAATCATAGGTAGAGGTCATAATTCCATATGTGACCCAATGTTTAGTTAGGGTTAGGCTTGATCTAAGTACTGCTTGTTTGTGAAAGGTGACTCAAATAATGTCATGCAACATGGTGAAGAAATTACATATCAAAGGTTGGATCCCTTGACTAATTTGACTTAGAATCAAGTATTTTGACCTAGTGAAGACCCAATCTTTGAAGAAAATGTCTTAAAGTTTGCCCAAACATAACTAGAATAGTTACAAACCATTATCAAAGGGATAAAGTAACAAAATAAGAACTTAGAGGAATAGTCTATTTAATCTATTCCATAGGATATGATCAATGAGTTTGGAGCAACCATGTATGACAAATCTAGCTCTTTGAAAACTAAGAGGTTAAAGCTAGATATGGTGGGTAAACATGGTACTTTGGCTATGAACTAAGTAAAACTATGGTAGGGTTCATATAATAAGGTGAAGGAGCTAATAAATATAATGATAGAGGACCAAATTCCTAAATTTAAGATAGTTACCCTAACCCATTTGAACATGGGTATGATTATATTGATGGAGAAGATCAAGAGTTAAATAAATGGTCCAAAAGATTGGAAGATCTTTCTAAAGATTTCAAACAAATAGCAAACAAGATGGTACATATATTGGGTATCTTTATCAAAGATCCCACTACTCTTATCTCTATTGTCCTAATAATAGATTAGGCGTTCAAACATAGGGCTAATAAATTAATATAAGAGGTGAAAAATAAAATACAAGTCAAAATAAGGATAGAAAAAAAAATGATCTTAGACATGATCATATTTATAAAGGAGAATATTGGTGATGCTAGAAGAATCAAGGAAGCTTTGGACAGGGTGAATAAGGACTTCAAAATATTGTTATATCAATAACAAGATCCGTTCATGGTTCCCATCATCAAATTCAATATAATTGATGAGCAACATAGCAAGGTAATGAATATCTTGCAGAAAAGATAAAGGATTGCAATAACAAGTGCTTCTCAAATTCAAATTTGTTGACTTAGAATATTTTATTGTAATATAAAATTATGTAAATTATATTTTAAAAGAATATTAATTTTGTACAAATGTGCATCTTTTAAAGTGAATTTCTTATATGTTAGTCCACTTGGAAAGTGCTATTTAGTTCTAAAAACATTGTAGAAAGATATCTATCCTTGAAACTTATGTCATTGTCATTTGATAGGACTAATTGACATACCTCATTAGTATTTTATAAAGGGGGTATTATCATTTTTAAATAATGGGGGAGTTTTGAACAAAAAACTATTTCTAAATTTGGAGCAATCAATACAAGAAAACAATTCTACAAAGATTGTCCAATATTTGTTTGTGTGATTGTTATTATGGATGCTTCTTCAACTATCTGGTTTAATGTTGATATTTGAATTTTTCCTATAGATTCTTGATGTTCATATTATAATGATAATTTTTCAATTTATACTTATTCTAGATTGAAAGATATAAGGTTCATTTCATTTTCCTTACTTTTATTGTAGATGTGCTAATGTAATTTGGTTATAGAAGTAAATCTTTAAATTGAATCTAGTTTCTTATTTGCATTGTTCCAACTATCCTTAGACATTTGCTTAGTATATTATATGATATAGTTTGTTGGCTATTTCATGTCATATACTAGTCTAAGTGCATGTTTGGATGAAATTTGAGATTTGTCATAATGTTTGGATTGATGATCAACAATATCTTTCTTCTCTACCCTACCCTTCATTTTGCTCAATTTTTAATCAATTCACTGTAGCTTAATTTTTCATTATAAATGTACATGCTAGATTATAATTTATACTTTAAGTTTTGATCATAATTCACTATACTTAGTTAAAATTAATTTCATATTCACAAGAAAGTTTTAAGACCATGGTTGTTCCTAAAAACCATTTATATTATAATTTTGTCAAATAGTTATATTGTTTTACTACTATTATACCAAAGATCTTATGAAGATCATAACCAGCTACTCATGCAATGGATTCTTTGAATCCAAAAATGATAATTGTTTCTTAACACTTTGTAAACCTTGTGATACACTTTTAGACATCAATAGGTGAGTTTTATTAGTGATAGAAGGAGGACCTTTAGCTAAATATTTGTGAATTTTAAGTATATATTCTAATTTTAGCGAATTTTGTTCAAGGATTAGTTTATTATTTGCACATTTATGTCATTATTATCTCAATTGTGTAAATATAATTGATATACATGGTTTTAGACCAATATTTAGGCTTATTTAGATAAAGATAGCTATTCTTTGATTATTTATGAGAAATTCTTGCAAATATAGTTTAATTTGTGTAAATTCGACATGTTTGAGGTTAGTGATAGCAATTTTGTTCAAAGATTGGTTGATACTTTGTAAATTTAGGTTTATTTGAACTTAAAAGTGTAAATATCACTCATATTTACAAGATTAGAGATATCTTTAAGATAATTGAGTTAAATATAGTTGTCCTTTAGAAATAATTGTATGAATTTGTGAAAAAATTGCTAAAAATATAAATTTCATCATTGTTCTTTGCAAAGATAAGATCTATACATCATATTTTTAACAGGATTAAAAGTTTACAAGTTGAAAATACCAAGAATAAGGACTAGGTCAAGGTCTAAGACAAGGTTACTTCTTCTTTATTTAGAGATTTATAGGAAAGTAAGACCAGACAAAGGTAAGTGTAGGGTTTCTAAATCTCAACCTACTTCACCTGTTCGTGGTGCTCATGTGTTCAATCCTTACCAAGGTATGGCATGGTTAGGTGTATATTCCATCAATGTGCCTAGTTAGGTGCATGACTTACCTATAAATATTGAGAAGTATTTGCCTTATTTTAGTCTTACAAGTGTGGTTACTATTGAAGAACATATCAAGTCTTTTAGGGCTGATTTGAGATTTTTAAATGTCATTCATGAAGATGTTTCTTGTAGATTATTTCATTTTAATTTAAAATATGAAGCATATAATTGGTTTCTCAACCTTCCTAAGAACTAAATTACCAGTTGGAATGATTTCAATAGTATTTTCATTGATTAATTTGGAAAAATCATCAGTCTTTGTGTCTTTTATCAATAATTCACTACTATAAAGAGAGATTTAAGTGAAACCATTAGAGATTTTAATGCCAAATTTAAAAATATGTTTATTATAATTATAGCTCCCTATATACCTAATGAATAATTTTGATTTATAAATTTATAAGGATTATTTGGATCCCATGATTTTGATGTTCCTAAAATGATCAATTAGAGTTATAAATGCGTTATCCTTATCCTAAGCTAAAGCTATGAAAATAAGTGACCAAATGAAACCATAGGGTCAATTATAATATGTTATTCCTAATTTCAACCCTAATTTTTCTTGCATTGAATGTCATTCCAAATGCTAATCAAACCATTCCTTCTTTGAATCAAACACCAATGTTGAGTTAATTACCGTTGAGTCAAGCTCACCCTGGTCAAAACCTAGGATTCCTAAATAACAATATAATTGGATCTCATCCACAATATCAAATATTTATGGTGTGAACAGTTCGTAATAGTATTCAAGTTCACAATTCAGAGGCACCTAAGAATGAAAATGACTCTATACTCAAAATGGTTCAAAAACTGAGCAATAGTTTCCTTCAATTACAAAGACAAGTAGGTAATGTTGGGGAAAGATCCAAAAAATAATATTCTTATCGAAGGCTCAATAGACCTAAAAACAAGTTTCACAACAATAGGAAAAACAAAAATGAATCATCTACCAATCAAAATAGTCATGAAATAAACATATGTGATGTAAATTTAATTGAATATTGTAGAGTTCATAGAAATTTAAAGCATGATGAATTGGATTATATTTAATTTTGTAATGATTTTGAGTTATTTTAAGATGATTTAGATACATTTTAATTTTTACCTAATAAAGATAATGTTGTAGGTACATCTGGTTCTTCAAATTCATCTAAATTTGTTAACACAACTCTCATGGTGGAGAATTTTTTTTCCCATTCCAAGATGAGAATGATCCTAAGGATACTCTTGAGGAGACTCATGATTTTGAATAGTATCTAAAGAAGACTAATCCTTTGAATAATATAGATCAAAATCAAGCATTGAAAAGTTAAACAACACCAAACAAATTTGACACTCCTAATCCTACAACAAACAATAATCTAGAGCCTCTAAAGGGAAGTACCAATAGAAATAATGTTGATTCATCTAGTTTTTCTACTAGGAGTGGATATAATATACTTTAGGATAAGAATAAGATTAAGGATAACATCACTTTACATGAGTTGACTCAAATTACTAAATAAAGAGACTTGTTTCTAGAATGTTTATCCTAAAAACCTAGTGAATCACAAAATGTTTCAAAAACCAATGTAGTGATGTAAAGAACAAAGTAGAGGTTCCACTTTTATTACAAATAAATAGAGTTTTTAGTATAAACTTGCATAATTATTTTTTATATTTAGATGCCTCTACAAAAATCATGCCAAAAGGTATTTGTGAAAAACTTGTTTTAACTCCAATTAATTATAATAGAATAGTTACTCAATTAGACAAGTCAAGAATAAAAGTAATTGGTGAATTGTTGAATGTTCATATGCAGCTTGCTTCAAAGACAAGTATATAGTAATTCATATATATTAAAGTTGTGGACATTCTACATGCTTATGGAATGCTTCTAAGTAGAGATTGGACTATGTCTTTAAATGGGTATAGGTCAAGTACCTATTCTCATATGTGGCTTCCATGGAAGGGAGTTCCCAATCAAATTATAATTTAAAGAGAGACAAAAATGAAACACATGATAACTGAATACAATGCAATAAATTAAAGGGTTAACATGGTCAATTTTGATTTAAGAGTTTACACTATTGATACTCCCTAGGTATGTGACTCTAAAGACTCTCATGTTAGGCTTAGACTATGGAAATTATATTTTGATGGTGCTAGATGTAAATATGGATCTAGATTATGACCTATTCTAATCAATCGGGGAAAGAATTTAATACTCCTTACAAACTTTAGTTTCTTTGCACTTATAATTTACAAGAGTATGAAGCTTTAATTTTAGGATTACAAATTTTCATTAAACATAATTTCAAAGAACTACTATTAAATGGTGATCCCCATTGATCTTTATCATTAACAAAATGGAAATCCAACTTCTTGACTTCATGGTCATTTTCCATCATTATGTCACTCCTTGCATCATTAAATTTTTCATCACACTCTTGAATAGAATAAATTCTGAATTTAGTGGCCTAATGAAATTCAATCTGATAGATAATTTCATATTTATTTATTACTCCCTTTTTAACAATATCAATAGAAGAATTTTTTTGATAATTTGATCAACCCAAGAATGAATTCCTCCCAATTTTGTTTCTCCTGAGGATATCCACTTTTATTTGTTGTTAGTTGTTCATATTATTATTGTATTCTAAATAACATAATTATTATGGTGATATTTACTAAGGACCATTAATCAATAACTTTTTCAATCCAATCTTTCACTTCATTCCCCATTTGGCCTACCTCTCTCACTTTTTCTAGTGTCTCAACATGAAGACTCGATGAAGCAATAACTAGCTAAATTGGCTAAATAAATATATGTATTATTGATTTTAATTTTTCCACTTTCTCTTTTAGGCCATCTTTCATCACCTTGTCTTTGTCCATTTTTTCAAAGATGGTGGCAATCACCAACTGAACATCTCCTTTCATTCCTTATCTACTTGATTTTCCCAAATGAACCCTAGATACCTGGTAGTCCTCAACCCTAATTTATAACTTATCCATTTGAACTATAGTATTGGCCACTTATGTATATTTTTCTCCCTTTTCATTTATCACCATTCATGAAACTATCCTCACTTTATTTTTCCTATTTGAGAAAGGAGTTGTCAAGGTTCCAAAAATTATCTCTTCAGGTTCAAAAAAAATTCTCATTCTCTTCAATACTGTAGACAACCAATATGAAGTTATCATGCTTGAGGAAGGTAATGGGACATAAGTTTAAATGGGTAGAACAAGTTTGGATATAGCTAAATAAGGTGTTTTCTCAACTGGGGTACCTAGAAAAGATGTTTTAATTCGCTCTTGTGTATTGATTGTATCAAAAAGAATTCTAGGAGAAGGAGCAATGGTCATTTTAGGATTCAAGGGAGAATATGAAGATATATGAGTAACCTATTACATTGGAAAATTATATGACATAGGGAACATTGTATCATCTTAAGCTAAGAATTGTTGAGTTGTGTTATCTACTAGTTCTTGAGATAATGGAAAACTATCAACTGGAACCTCTCAAAGAATTGAAATCTTTGGATAAGAATAAACAATTTCACATAACCTTTTTATCTTCAGATTGCTATTTTTATTTGGTTGAATATCTTTTTTAGTAGCTTCAATTTCATGTACCTATTATATCATTGGGGCTTCTATACTAGGGCCTACCTCGTCTATCTTTTTTGGTCCATCCTCTTACTTATAGAAGCTAAAAAATTTGTCTTCCGCAAGAGGTGTAGGGAAATCATCATTTCAAAAATCAACTCACTTTCATTTAAGCCATCTAAGAGTTTTGTCAAGTACATATCTTAAATTGCTTTTGAGAGAACTAGATTCCCTTTTGTCCCATTGTATTACATGCAACATCTTTATCATGATGCCTTATTTTTCAAATATGGGATCGAATGTGGTCTCATCATCTACCAACTATTTTTGTACTTTAATTATGCCAAATTTGACTATTTATCTCATAGTAAACCATGAATAGTCCTTGATTCTCACTACTTTCTCATCATCACAATCCATCCAATAGTCTTCAAAATATGGAACATGATTAAAGGAAGATCCAATATTGTGTTTAATTACACCATTATTTTTAAATGAAAACCTCCATTCAAATGTCTTGAGGTTATAGTGATACATGTATTTCTCAACTACCTTGGCATTCACTAATGAAGGGGGAATATACCTACCAATAGAGATTAGAAACTTGATCTTGATTTTATATCAACTTGTTAGTAACTTATGTGTTTCAATAAGCTACCTCACCAATTCTATCAATTCCCATTTATCACTAACATATTGTGGGAGAATGTGAGGAGTAACTTCACAAATATTGATTCTCAAATAATTGAATATTGAAAACTATATAAACCAAGCTCTCCATATTTTTTTATGTAGTGGCTATAACTTATATTATTATGTTGAAGA
This sequence comes from Torreya grandis, assembly GCA_037957365.1. NCBI lineage: Eukaryota > Viridiplantae > Streptophyta > Pinopsida > Cupressales > Taxaceae > Torreya > Torreya grandis. The sequence goes on from JARHVA010006060.1 coordinate 379,110, forward strand.
GTTCATTTTCAAAAAACTAGATGATGAAATGAACAAAGCAATCATTTACTCTTTTGAAGTGATGAGAATTTTACTTCAGTGCTAGATAGGGATAGAATTCATACACAATCAATTTATCAAAATTGGCCACTATATGTAATCCATCAAAATACCTTCAACTTGCTATAGAGTAAACATGACATGAATTCATATTAAATTTTGGCATGTCTTTTACCTCCATGAGTTTCTTGTGAATGACATCACTAATATACTCTCACCAATTGATATATTTCTTATTTATAAAGATGATAAAAAATAATCTATACATCCATGTCTAAAAGTTCTTCTTCATTTGATTTCCCATTATCCTATGTAATAATGTGATCATGTCAATTATCTCATATTTGAAATATGATCTTAAAATATTTATTCGAAGCTAAGTGGAGCAATGTTTTGGCTTAGTCAAACAAGATTTAATAAATTGTTTAGAAAATGATATAACATTTTCATCCAAAACTATTTATGAGGACATAGGGGTTATAAAAACAAAAGATTCAAAATCTAGAAGGCAAAAAATGTTGTCAATTTTCTCAAGATCAAAACTCACTACCAACTCCCATTAGGGATCTCTTACCTCCCTTATCTCTGAGTTATAATTATTTTACATAATCAAAACTATCTTAGGATATTGTAATAATATTGTAAATTATCCCACCTATGCCAATCCACTATCACAAATACTTTGAGCATAATATGTATTATTTAATGCATTCATCCTTTCCCAATACTTGTTGATTTGTAAACTTAAGCAATAATACACTTACATATTTTAATTTTGATTTACAACAATTTTACGTAAATAATTTAAATTTCAACTTGAAAATTAATTTTAAATAATAATAAAGGGATGTCACAAAAATAATAAACACACACAATTGATTATGGAGTTAGATATAATGGCCTATGTCTTTGGGTCCTTTATCAGTCGATATATTAGAAAATTGCTTGAAAAAACTTACAAGATGTTTTTGAAATATAAATTCACCAACTGCAAAGTTGTTCATTAGGCAAAAATAACACAAGTCTCTTTTCAAACTTTTCAACAATTTTTCCTATATCTCCTTCTGCAAGCCTCCTTAGCCTCTTAATCAATACTTGCTTTGGCTTTTGATTATCACATTCAAATTATTTTAAATGAATTGAATTCATTAAAACAATCCATGGGTCCCTATTTATGCTTGTATAGGGCTTTAATAATTGCATTACAATAGTTATCGAGAGGTTTTAATTGATAATTCAATCCTCTAGATTAAAATAATTCATAATGATAAACTTAGTATTTAAAAACTAAGAATATAGTTAAATAATGCCACGTTCAAAGTATTTGTAAAATAAAATAAGTCCCACATATATCCATATCCACATGGATATCTCCATTTTCCATTATTTTATCCCACATTTTGGAAATAATGAGTTGGCTTATATTTTTATAACACCATGAATTAATAGTTGATGATACCTATATGTAGGAATTGACATATGGTTTGGGCTTTAATGTGATCCATGGTTTCATGGAAAGTTATGGTGGCACGTGTACTTTGATCCCTCTATGGTTATCACAGTATTCATGGCATGTTGACTTGGCATTAACATGAGTTATTTGAATGTTTGGTTGATAGAACATTTGATGGTTGGTGTCATGGTATGATCATTAATAATTACATAATATATAAAATTAGAGCATGGAGTAAATGGTGGATATCCATGTGGTGGCTTAAGGACCTGCCACATGGATAATTCTCTCTTCGACACTTGTTAACATCCAATTATATGAATGCTCTATAACTCTATCAGCAACAAGGTCCCCCGCTAAGATAAAAGTGGATTCCACTAGCTACGGTCCCCGTAGTTGGCCCTTTTTCACCTATAAAATATCAATTATAAAACTACTCAGTTTTTTTTACCTCATTCCACATGTCATGTCCTTACTAATTCACATTTTCCATGTCATCTTGTTGAGCAATTTTGATCACAAGTTTGATCGGCCATATCTTCGCATATGAAATCCATTTCATGAACCATAAATTATATCGAAAATCTCTCAATATGATCTAAATAGTGGAACTATGCTTTAATGATTACATAATGGTCAATTTATGTAGTTTGACCAACTTTTACTAATTTTGACCAACTTGACTATAACTTTGACTAACTTTACAAGGAGGATACAAACTCTATTTTCCATGTTCCACATACTATTTGAAAGGTCTCAATGGGCCTGACATAATGGTGCAAGTTTTAGTTTGATTTAGGAGCTTCTCCAAATTAATCTATGGATCAATCCTCACCACTAAAAAGTATTTTTATCCTTAAAACGCTTGTACTAGACCTAGTACTTCATGTGAGGATCCTTTTATGGTTCTAGTTCTAAGCTCTGACTTAGATGATCACCTAACTTTAAGTCAGTTCTAAAGATATTTAGATGGGTCTTCATATTTTAAAATTGTGAAAATATTGTAGGACACCTAGTGTTATAACAATCACCATTTTATAATTTCCCTCTTAGGATCTTACCTAGCAACATAGTTTTAAAAACATTGTCCTTCCTGGATATTTATAAACACTGTAATGATTTCAAACATTGCCCATAATTGAGTCTTACAAACATGCATACATCTTTGCACATATTGAAAAATATAGATTAAGATATAAAACCTATCTTCTCAGATATTCCTGATGCTTATTATAACTACATCTTCTTATTAACCTATAGTGTTCTTATCTACAACATGAATAGAATAACACTAAAGGCACCATTTACCTATAATGGTTACTATCAATGTGCTCACATGAGATATTCTATCCCATCTTTTACAATGTTATACTAATTTTCCTTATTGGAAAAAGTTTCATTTCTTAGAGATAAATATGTTTTACCTAGGATAATACCACTAAATTGAAGTGGAACCACATATAATTCAACTTCATCTAGAAAGTTGGTGGTAATTAAAAACCCTAGTTTACATGTTTTACTTATATGTACATTATTACCATTATCTATCTTATCTAGAGAATAGGGTTGGAAATGTGGCTTAGTTTCCAATCCTAGGGTTTCTACAACATCTTTTAAGATCAAATTATTTTTATAATTTTTATAAAATATATAATCTATCCTAAAATGCTTAACAATTACTCTTTTGAAGAAGTTTTACATACCTTTCCAGGGTGACAATCTCTAAACTATTAGCTTCTCATTGACTATCATCTCCCTCATTGATGCTATCTCTAGTTGTAACTAACAATAATATATCTATTTATTAACTACAGTTGTAATTAAAAACTTTCCCTGATGTCGTGAATAACATTGCTTAACTTCTTTTAGCATTTGCCCCTTAGCATTGAAGTAAAAACCCAACTTCATGTGTTCTTTAAAAAACCTCATTTTTATATTTTTCGTAGGCATATTTTTAGGACTCTCTTGTAAATAATCAAAAAATACATTTGAATATTTATTTTTTTCACACCTTAACAAGTCATTTGAATATTCTTCATCTAATGTTATTGTTGCATCTTCAGAGAGTACTTCTAGTTCTTCAAAATGTTCTAGCTTGTTTCTTGAGTAATCATTCAACTCAACTTCTTGAGAAATTTTTCCTTCACCTCCATATCCTAATCCTATATGGAGTGGTCTCTTTGCCACTTGGATATGATAAACAAACCCTTGACCATTAATTCTAAGGCCTTTTCCTTTGAAACCCATTTTAGCTAATAGCTTAGAACCTATCCCTTTATGTGCTTTTCAAATGTATCAACACATGAACTTGATAAATGTTTAGGGTTAGTACATTTAGTATCCTTAAGATTGTCAATATATCCAGAAGAGTTGATTTCATTATTTTCATCTTCAAAATGTACATCAAAAGATACATTAATAATTAGAGAATTATTTGCTTTCAAACTTATAACATCATTTTCATTGATAAGACTATAAAAGTATATGAATTATAGGAATCACTACTATAGCTATAATATACATTTATTTTTTGGCTTATCCCAAACTAAACCTCATAGGTATTATTGGTCATTAGTTGGATTCCTTCTCTTGATGCAATGTTTCTAGCATGTCAAGATGTGAGATAATAATTACCCAAAGTGATCTCCTCAACCTCTCTTAAAACTATGTCAAGAGCTACTTGATCAAAGAATAGCCCTCTAATGCCAAAATGTAGGATGTCATAATGAGTCACATGTCCATGTACTATTTCATTAGCTCCTCCAAATGTATTAGTGTAGTGTAATGGAAGAGTCCTTATTTGTAGAAATTGTGTGAGACCTTCAATAATATAATTGGCTCTAGAACTCTAGTTAAAATAGATCTGCATGAACTTCCCTTCATCAATAGCAGTGCAACTCTACCTTTGAGTTTCCTTAGAGTGTATAATAATTTATGGAACTTCCATTGGCAATATTTATCTCATTAGATACTTTGGAGTTGTTTGATGAGTTAGTGTTGGTTAGATTAATTAACCACTACTAGACATGGTTCGTGCCTTGCCTCTCTCCTTGTTTGATCTTATAAACCATAATGAAGCCTAAACGGGGTGTAAGATCTAGCATTTCTCAATATGATGACCTCACCAAGTACAATGTCCACAAATATTTGAATCTCCATGCATCCTCTTCTTTTGTAGATGCTCTTGTTATAATTTTACCTACAGAGCATTAATGCTCTATTGGATATTTTTTATTTGTTGCTCCTACCATTGCTCTACCACTTGAAAACTTTACTCTTGGGATTGCAGGTATTTCATTATCATAGTGATAATAGTATTCAATAACAACTAAATTTAAGTCAACATTAGATCCATTATTCTATAATAGCTAAATTTAGCTAAAACAATAAAATCACAAATTTACCTACAAACTTAGTTATGATATCAAACTTGATGTTTCTGAGCAATGTCTAAATAGAAGTTATCCCAATACACTAACCACTTTGATACCAACCTAATCTATAAAATTAATCAATAATATTCTTACATATTTTAATTTTGATTTAATGTAATTTTACAAAAATAATTTGAAATTTAACTTGAAAATTAATATTAAATAACAATTTTGCAAAGGACATCACAAAATAAATCAACACACATAATTGATTATGGAGTTCAGCACAATGGTCTACATCTCTGGGTTATTTATCGACCGATATATTAAAAAAATTATTGAAAACACATACATGACATTTTTGAAATGGAACTTCACCAACTGTAAATTTATTCTTTAGGCAGAAATAACATAAGTCTCTTTTAGAACTTTTCCACAATTTTGCCTCTTAATCAATACATGCTTTGGCTTTTGATTATCACATTCAAATTTTTTAGAATGACTTGAATGCATTAAAAAAATCCATGGGTCCTTATTTATACTTGTATAGGGCTTGAATAATTGGGTTATAATAGTTATCAGGAGGTTTTAATTGATAATTCAATCCTCCAAATTAAAATAATTCATAATGATAAACTTAGTATTAAAAAACTAAGCATATAATTAAATAATTCTACATTCAAAGTCTTTGGTAAATAAATTAAGTCCCAAATTATATCCATATCCCAACAGATATTTCCATTTTCCAGGGTTTTATCCCACATTTGGAAAATAATGAGCTAGATTTTATTTTTATAATGTCACAAATTAATAGTTGATGATGCCTATACATAGGCATTGGCATATGGTTTGGGCTTGAATGTGATCCATGGTTTCATGGCAAGTTCTGGTGGCATGTGCACTTTGACCCCTCCATGGTTATCATGGTCTTCATGGCATGTTGACTTGGCATTAACATGGTTTGTTTAAATGTTCAGTTGATAAAACCTTTGATGGTTTGTGTCATGGCATGATAATTAATTAATTACATAATATATAAAATTTAAGCATGGATTAAATGATGGATATCCATGTGGTGTCTTAAGGACCAACCACATGGATCATTCTCACTTTGACACTTGTTGATGTCCAATTAGATGAATGCTCCATAGCTATATCGACGGTAAGAGCCCCCTCTAAGACAAACATGGACTCCATCAGCTATAGTCCCTGTAGCTAGTCCTTTTTCACTTTTCAAATACTAATTATAAAAACAAACAATTTTTTTCACCTCATGGCACCTGTCACATCTTTACTGGTCCACATTTAACATTTCATTTTCTTGACCAAGTTTGACCACAACTTTGGCTGGCCATATCTTTCATATACAGACTCTATTTCACAAATTATATATTAAACCAAAAATATCTAAAGATTATCTACATAGTGGAACTATTCTTGAATCATTCCATAATGATCAATTTATGCAATTTGACCCTCTTTGACCAATTTTGACCAACTTGATTGGAACTTAAACTAACTTTAAAAAGAGCATATGAACTCTATTTCCCACATTCTACATACCATTGGAAAGGTCTCAATGGGCCCTATGCAATGGTATAGATTTTAATCTACTTGTAGACCTTCTTTGAATTGACCTCTAAATGACTTGTCTATGTTGATGTTGCCTAGATTAGTGTCAATGATATTTCTAACATTGGACTCTAGTGGGGAAGCAAGTGTCACAACTTGAAATTGATACTTCATGATTTATTTTTCTTTGATCAGAATATCCATTTTCATATTAGGAGGTGAAGACATCAATTTGACATTAAAATTGAAATATTTGAGTTTTTTTGAAAAAAACTCCTTATTTTCAAAAAAGATGGAAATATAAATTAAAGTATGTACTTATTGCTATTTTTTTTGCAAAAAATGTCAAATTATATAATATCCTAATGGAAACCCATTATTTTTTGGAAAATTACCTTAAAGTGACCTAGAACACTCATTTCCTAGAGCCTAGTGGAAACCATAGATATGGGTGTAATTTTCAACTTACAAAGTTGAAAATTGCATCTAGACCTCCACTTCCCATTTTACTCATAGCTGATGAAAACCATAGATTGGAATCTAATTTGAAACTTTTCAACTTACAAATTGATTTCCAACTTATGCTTCTTGCATAACTCATGCCTATCATAAATTGCAACCCCACTTGCAATTTGTAGCTTTCAAAGTTGTAAATTACAAAAAAGGTTTTTCTTCTCGTAAATAATAGACTTTATAGAAACTAGGTATTGGAATGAAATTTTTAACTTGAAAACTTTAAAATTACTTCCCAACCTCTACTTCCCATGCATCACTCCAATCAAAAACTAGAACTTTGGTTACAATTTGTTACTTGCAAAGTTGCAAAATGTAACTCGAGTTTTGCTTCATACTAACTACCCTTTTAATGGAAACTAGAACTCCAGTTGCAAATTGTAACTTTAAAAGCTATGAATTACACCTTGAGTTTTTCCTTGCCATTTTCAAACAACTAAGATATCCTATAGAATTTAGAGGTCAACATGTAAATCATACTTTTGTAAAGTTATAAAGCTACTCCCAAAATTTGGATTTCCAAACCTCCCATCAACCACTGACCTAGGTGAATTTATTATAGAGGATATACATGTCTAAATAGGGTTAACTATAATCCAATGTTAAATTTCTAAGTTTTATATTATATCTCCATGCCTCAAATGATGACCCTACTATGATGACAAATCATGATTCCACATAGACCAATATAGCCATGAACTACAAACCTTCATTGCCATCTGATGTAAAATGGTATTCCCTTATTTATTGTACACATTCCAAAAATCTTTCCATTTTTTTGTAGAAAGTATTAGTTTCCATTTTCCACATAAAATTTAGTGTTTTGATTTCATTTTTATTACATTTCTCATAGTTTCTCATAATATTATGAATTTTCTATGATTTTAAAAATATTTTCAAGAGTTTTTAGATTTCAAAAAACCCAGGTTTTTTCAAATTTCCATACAAGCCAATAGAATATTTCCTTGTAAGATTCCCTACACATCCCCCATATACTTTTCACTTGCTAAAACAATTTCCAAAACATGCAAGATTTCTACTTATAATTGTAACCTCATAACTCCAAAAACTTTTCTAGTACACTTTATAGTTTTAAAACCCATTAGATTTTTCACCATAGATTGTAAGTGTGTTTTATAAACACCATCACCACTTAACTTTTCCCATGAAATAACAACCCCAATCTCCACCAAGCCTTTCACCTATATTTTTCACCTTCAAATCCCTCCAAATCTATAATTGGTTTTCCCCCATCTGATTCCCCAAAATCCATGTTTAGAAAGGAGATGAAATTCAATTCCAAGGTACTTAGTGTCCCAGTCATCATGGAATCCAACACAAATGAGATAACATACATAGACCTAAGTCACATTGATCTAGGTGATTTTTTCACTAGACTAAATGTTTAATTCAAAAATAATTAGATTCAGATCATTTAGAATTATGGTCTTCATCAAACAATAGCCCTTCCCCTATCAATATAGAGCCTAGAGCTAGTGCTCACATTAGAAAATCATTATGACGAGGATGAGATAAATGTTCTAAATGACAAATGGGAAAAGATTATAAACCTAAACCTTAATTTCATATATTTAGTGTTCCTGATACCTGAATATGAGAGTTACCTTGATATAACTCCCAAATCATCAAATAAATTATATTAGGATAATAACAATAGATGTCTAAGGGTAATGGATAATCAATGGCTATGGTTCTCTAGGCCTACATCCATAAGATTTCCAAAAACACTGGTAAGGATAAATTTTAAATATGAAGTGGGGAATTTAATAATACTCTTACACAGAGTCACTAAAATCCTTGATGCCAATATATTTCAAGACTGGATGTACCAATACATATAGGTAAGCCACCAAAACAAGCAATACATGAATTGGGTACAATTGACAAGTGACTCCATCCATAATTAATTGATAGAATTCAAGAATATAGGGAAGTTCCATATGATTTCTTATCTAGTATATATAATAGACAAGGGGAGAGCCTTACAATGATTAAATATAGTAAACGACTAAGAAAACAAGGTTTTCAACTATTAACCTAACCTCACTCTTGAGGTGAGGTAGGTAACACTTGAAAAGAGTAAATGATGCATTAATATACTACATCATATTCATGTTTGATAAAGAGATGGAAAAGAAGAGATTATCTGATTTTGATACTTTAGAGATTATATACTAGGGATATTATTTCATTCAATTCCACACATACTCATACACTAGAGTAGGGGGATTCAATAGTTATCCTTATACCCTCCCCAAGTATGTAAGTAATAAATGGGCTTTAATAGAACTTGTGAGGAAACTAGTTAAGACTCATAACTTTTTATCTACAAAACATAAGGTGGGAAACCATTTCCACATCAACATAGGGAGGTATACATAACCTTGCTTATCCAAATCCAAGTGTGAAGATGATAAAATATCCCAAATGACCTTGAGGGCTCTATAAGCCAGGCCATTATATGATGTTAATGGCAACATTACTAGTGCATTTGGGATCTAAACATATTCCCATGTTCCCTACTATGAAGTCTATTTAGAGAACTTTAAAGATGAAGAATAAGTAAGAATAAATGGCTATTGTAGGATGAACCTAGATTAAATCAAGACTTTTAACATGGAACTAGTCCTAAAGGACTTGGTAGATGATGAATACCTAAAAGACAAGGTTTATAATGATAATAAGATCTATAATCATCCCCTTTAATCAAAAAGGTGTTCAATTATTGAGTTCACATTAATGGATAGAACCACCAACATAATAAATAAAATAATTAACTATCTCAAGAAAAAAAGGTCAAAGTGACTAAGGAAAGAGTGAGCATTAGTGAGAAGTTAAGATATCTCAAAGAGAAGGGAGTACCATCTATAGTATAAGGTTATAATAGTGGGACCCTCCCAGAATATGTAGATAGGCTAGTAATATATCACAATAAAAATAAAAAATCAAAGGCCAAGAGAGGATAATCAAGTAGCCAAGGAGAAGTATTAGATCAATTGATAGTGATTTCATCTAAAGATATAGCTACTATTGAAACACCAATAGTTTATAATTTTATCTTAGTCATAGTATCTACTCCTATCTCTATTATATTCCCTCCTCCTATCTCCACTCCACCTTCACCTCAAGTAATTTCTCCCTCCATTTCAACCAACTCACCCATGCTAGCAACTCCATCATCAATTGTTCAATAAATTGAATTGGACACTCAGGTTTTAGTTCCACTCCCCCTTCCATAATTCCTCCTTCCATAATTTCACTCCCTACTTCAATAATTCCTTCCATCTCATCTATAATCACTACTTCCACCCTACTAATCACTAAAACCACATAATAGTATATAACCTACTCCTCTATTGTGTCACTTCCATATCACACATGCTCATTAGGCACATCCAGTTCCACTACACCCACTTTTCTCATTTACACAATAAACCTAACCCCCATAAAGGAGGTGATATAGAGCAAGTATTTGATAAAATTATGGCCACTCAACCCACATATGGGGAAGAGGTTGTAAATACATCTACAAAATACTTAGTGGCCATATCAATAAAGGATACAAAACTCATCACCATGACCACCAGTGTAGCAAATTTAGCTAAAGATTCACAATTGGTAGTGCTTAGGCAATATGATGCTACTCCTTATTAGATAGTATAGATAGTGGGGAAGAAACAAAAATAGATGGTGTCTCCAAAAACACTTTATTTTGGGCTCACAGATGCATTAAATAAATTAAAACAACTCCCAAAACCATATAAGGAATATTATATGATTTAATAGGGGACAAGTAAGTAGATATTACAATTCCCCCACTAGACAAATAGAAAGAAGATCTAGTGGTGGGGGATTACCAGATATCAAAGGTTTACCTTAGTCATCCTACAAGAAAGGGATTGAAACATGATGTTCAATCCAAAATTAACTTTATTTTTGATAAAATGGATAGTGTCAAGGTCACTAATAACTAATTAAATAATACATTTGAACAACTGTTGACTACGTTAAATAAGTTCATCGATCCCATTTCCTAAACAAACAAATCTATTACCCAAATCTCAGTAAAAGAAACACTTGATGTAGTAATAGAGATTAAAAGCATGGGAAGAGATAAAAAGGACTAGTCAGAGGAGATCATTTCAAAGGGAAAAAAATCATTAAATTAGTAATAGAATGCTATAAATTTTTGAAAGAGAGAGATGAAACTTTGAGAAAAAAATTAAACAAGTATTACTAAAAGATGGAAAGGTTGAACCTATTCTATCAAAAGTTGATAGATGTGAATACGGTTGAAACTAAAATCCTCATTACAGCAAATATACTACAAAATGATGTAAAGCAAGAGGGATTGGATAGAGAAGCTTAGTTTAGAATAAGAATACTCATAATGAGTATCAATAAAGCTATGTCTAGATAGGACAAGGTCATATATATGCTCTTTGACATTGAAGATCTATTGAATAAATTGTCATGTCAAGAAATAGATCATTAAAACCAAATGCTTTCATCATAATAAGTTAAAGATAAGTTTAAAGGAGTGGTGGAGGAGATTCAACATGAGACACAACATTTATATTAAGCTCCATCCACCATTTTATCAAGTACCATAATACATTATATCACATGGGGAAAGAGACTCAAGTATACAGGGTTGCATGAAGGGAAATCTCTAAGAAAATTGAAAATTTTGAGATAAGCCAACTATACTCTTTTGGTCCCAATGAAGATCATATCCTAGAGATGTTCAAAAAAATTTATGAATATATTAAAAAGTCATAGGAAAATAAAGATAAAGAGTCTTTAGAGGTTTTGGTTGTCGATTAATTCTTTCTATCAAAAAACATTCTATATATTGTATTTCCTTGTAATTACCATGTTACTTTTTTATATGTTGCAAGTTGTAAAAACCAAACATGTAAATTGCACTTTCTTACTTGGCAAGTGTGATTTCATTCGTTTCAAAATCACATAATGTAAATTGAATTTATTGTTTTGTCAAAATTGGATGACATAAAAAGTTGTAAAGGTCCTAATTGAAAATTAATAATTAGGTTTTAAAAAACTAACCTAAAGTTATCTAAAGGATATATTTTAATCTAAGTTTGAGTTTCAATTTTTTTTCCTCATTGCATGTAGAAGATACAATAGGTCAACTGATGAATATGAAGGCATTGCATGTAGATTCTATAATTTCCTCCATGCCTCCAGTAGTTTTTGTGATGCCCAATAATTTCATGTTATTTTTTCACCATTCACTTTTCTAAGCATGTCGTTCCAGCTAAAGATCACACCCCCTTTGCATAGATTTATTATATTTTGTATGCTCTTCAATTAGGTATGGAGTTTTTTTTAACTAAATGTCTTCCAAGAGAAAATTTTATATCAATATGGGTAATATGGCATAACCCATTTATATTTTTTCTATTAGAGATATTACTCTAAATTTTGAATAAGTTTTCTACATGATGTAACCTAGATAATGAGGATAAATTAAAGATTTGCCTTTCTTATTTTTGTTATCTTTGTGTATGCAGGGTTATTTAACAATTTGTGGATTGTTTTATTCTTAATTCATTCATAAGATTTAATTTATGGTATTATCTTTCAATTTTGAAATATTGTTTGATAAAAAATAAATAATTTTGTCCCTTTTATGTGAAAAACACAATATTACATTTGGCTTCACATTTGCATGACTTTGTACTCCATTAAATTTTAATATATTTATTATTATAATATGTTTATTTAAATAAAACATTAAAATCCACTAAAAATATTTCATGTAATCATCATTTCCAATTTTGTAATTCCATTTTGAAAACTCTTTTCTCATAGTCAAATGCTAGTTTAAAAGTAAGATCACTAAGAAGCATAATTTCTACATGAGCTTGTAGTTTATCAGTTTCATGAAATTTAGTGAAAGTAATTTTTCCTTGTCTAAAGGTTTACCTCAATTCACCTAGGTCTTATATCTTGGATGTGATCCCATTATATCATTATATTTTCACACAGTGACTTACAACATCAAGATGGGTGAAAAATCATTGTTATAAAAGTTTTTGGCATGCCTGGTGGGACCTAAAAATTATTACTAAATGGATTGGTGTTGTTATCAGTAAGCACTGTATAAGTCTCATAGGCATTTAAAATGCACCTAGTGACTCTACTAGCTTATAGATTTATGAATTCAAGGTTTATGTATGTCAAAGAAATAAATAAGATCATCTAGTATATGTAAGAAAGCTAATTTTTTGGAATTCTCATTTCCATATTAAAAGAGATCAAGATCAATTGTAACTTACACTAGATTTTATCTTGAAAACATATTTGTATCTCCTTAAAATATCCCCAATAGTTTCATACCTCCCATTATGACTATGATAAATCAAAATTTTGTAGCTTTCATTAGAGGCAACCCACTTCATTTGGCCTAGTATGATGATATACCTACCCGGGCTTTAAAATTCCTTTCATATTTTAATAGTGAAAGTTCCACCACTCTTATGAAATATATACAAGACATTACTAATCTTTCTTCAGTCCATAATGTATTATAAGTTAATGTTGTAATCAGACTTCTAGTCTGCTCTTCTAAGGGTAAAGCCTTATAATTTTACATAGGCTTGCCTCCTAATTCCATATATGTTTTGGATGATTTAAGATGTTAACTATACATGTAATTATAATATAAGAGTGATCACCTCTCCCTAGTTAAATAATTAACTTCTATTCAATAGGCTTCTCATGAGTTTATGAGTGATTTCAATTTTCACTTTCAAAAGACATGAAATGGAATTCCAGTATTGGTCAAGCCCACCTAAACTAATGATTTAATATATTAATTAGGAGATTTAAATAGTGATATAGCTATTATCATTTAGTTAATGGGTGGTTCCACACTCCTAAATGCCTATGAAGTTATAATAAGGGTATAATATTGCCTGATTCAAGTAGGAAAAATTTCCCCAAGGTTATCAATGCCTCTATTTCTAGAAACACCTCCTACACAACCTATAATTTCTCTGATTACCTCCACAAGAAAATAACCATATTTAAATCTAGCTCATACTGATAATTTATATGAAGTTAAGTCATTGCTTAATAAATTTGGCAATGAGTTGGTAGCAATGAAAAGTCAACAATCCCAAAACTATAGGCCTTATCAACAAGATAACCAAATGTAACAACCCAAAATGTATCCATACAAAGGAAATTCATAGCCATAAGGTAAAAATATGAAAGAAAAACCTCCAAATATCCATGCTCTGCCTACACTACGTACTGTCAAAGCCATTGTACCTATTAAGAATAACCTATCTTAGGAATATGAGTGGTGTTATCCTTATTCTAAACCATGTAGTCATAATACATGTCTTAATGGTTTCATTAGTAAAGCCTTAATGATGTAAGTCATATCAAAAATTCAATAAAAACAAGAGGAAGCCACTTCTTAGTAGAAGAATATACAAGAACCTACTTAAAATGATGATACTCTTCTAAACTAGTAAGAGGATGATTTTTGTGGCATAAATCAGGAGGAGTTATTCAATGGTGGTGGTTTAGTGTCAGCAAGTACAAGTTCCAAGAAAAGAGAAATAGAAAGTGATCAATCCTTAGGGTAGAAAAAGCTACAAATTCTAAAGTTTTATAGGAACTTTCAAAAGGCAACATAGTATAGAGGCCACCCTTTACACCAATGGGCCAATAAAAATCAAAAGTAATGACCTAAAATCTCATGAAATAAGACTTATCTCTAACAAAAGAACAAACAAAGGTAGATAACATTCCTTTCATTATTGTTAAACAAATGAAGAAAACTAATTTTCATGTCACTATGTGGGAAGTAATATCCATTCCAACAAAAATGGATTTGGTACAAAAAGCTTTAAAAAATATCCAAATAATAAATAAAATTCTAAGAAATGGACATAATGCTGAAATTTATTTATGTCAAGCATATACTGACACCAAAGTGAGTAAAAATGGTATGCCTCCCCCCTTTTATCATTCACTCATTTTTGGGAAACATTTAATTTATAATTATATGGTAGACTTGGGGATTACTAGTTCTATTATGACCAAGAAAATAGCTAATGCCCTTGGTATTAAGTATACACCTATCTAAAAAGGTGTGCTTCAATTATATGGGATTATTGTTTAAACAGTCAGGATTATAAAATGTTTAAACCTCACCATCCATGCGTTTCCAATATTTTCAATTTCCCAAGATATATTCGTTATTGATCTCCCCCCTTATTATTCCATTTTCATTTCATGAGACATCACTGGAAAAATGAGAGAGTATATATCTATTGACTGGTCTCACATGTCACTTAGGATGAGATATGGAACAAGAGTAACAATAAGATTTGAGCCCATTACTAAAGACCATATTGAGCCATACACTCCTATTCTTATGGATATGAATTTAAATTTACAAGATCATGATGAAGAGATTGATCATGATGTTACAAAACCTTTGTAAGATATCCAAGACACTCATCTAGATGAATAGGGATCAAATCTCTAATTTGATCCTTATGACTATGTACATAAAACTAGGTTGGGTATATATTGCATAAATGATAATGATACAATCATCCTAAAGGTTGTAAAACTAACTGAAGATCTTCAAGGAATGTGAAAACTATTATTTTATGGTCTTAGAAGTAGGTATGGTGTAGGTGAAGGTATTGTCTTGATCTCTCCACAAACAGAGAGTTATTTTTATTCTTTACGACTTTAGTTCAGTTGTACAAATAATGTAGCTAAATATGAAGATTTTATTTGAGGTTTATAATTAGGAAATGAAAGAGAGATAAATTCCCTATAGGGTATTTGGTGATAGTGATTTGATTGTTCACTAACTAAGATTAAAAATCATAACCAAGAATAAATTGTTGAGATCTTACAAACATAAGATTTGGGACCAATTAGAAGACTTTACTACTTTAAACATTCAAGCGATATGAAGAAAACAAAATAAATATGTTTATCATATGGCCTTAATAGCATCCCAGTATAACCTACTTAGATAAATAACCAAGAAAAATAACTAGCATGTAGAGTTAATAGTAAGGCCATTTATTCCTTACAACACAACCAACTAGCAAGTCTTTAATAGTGATTAGCAAATTGTAAATTTTCTAAGATAAAAAGTTGAATTATTTAAAAAAAACCAACCAAGACTTTAATTTCAATATGGATAACATATATTTTAATTAAATATGAATAAATTACCCATGGGAATATTTACTTTAGAAAGTATCTTCAATTCAGATGATCAGTTGAAAGGCAAGAAGAATAACATCATGATAATTGAAGAATACTACAAGCTAGTAGTCATTTCAAATGGAAAAAACACTAAATATTCGAAAGGTATTTAATTATTCTAAAGAATAATATTTTATTAAGTTGTGTCAAGAATTTTATGATAACTTTATTTAGAATTATCTAGACCTAAGGGGGTTTGACCCTAGCTTAGCCCAACATATAGTAGATCTTGACCCAAATACCAATCATGTTAGATAGAAATAAAGACCAATAAATCTAAAAATAGAACCCTTGATGAAGAGTGAGCTATCCAAACTGATAGAGGCTAATATCATTTTCCTTATCAAACGCTCATCTTGTGTTGCTTACTTAGTCCTTATAAGGAAAAAGTATGGTGAAATTAGGTGTTGTGTATATTTTAGGTATATTAAAAAAGTGTCGATAAAGGATCATTATCCACTACCACCCATGGAACAAATTATATAAAATATATTGATATTTTAAAGGTTTTCCCTTTTAAAAGGTTAATCTAGATATTACAAAATCTTAGTGCATGAATCAGACTAGTTCAAGTCTAACTTCAACATAAAATGGGTATGTATGCATATAAAATTATGACTTTTTGGCCTAACTAATGTTGGAACTATATTAAAAAAAGCCATGGATATGGATTTCAAATGTTTGATAAATGAGATGATCCTGATATATCTAGATGACATCACTATTTACTCAAAATATACTGATGCACACCTAGATTGCCTTAGGAATTTTTTTGAATGGTGTAGAGAATTTGGAGTTTCCCTCAATCCAAAAAAGTTTAATTTTGTATTTCATGAATGGAAAATAATATGACACATTATTTAAAAAGAGGTTATTATATTATGCCTAAGGAGAATAAATGTTATATATGTGTTAGCATTTTCAAGCCATAAAGAGGGATTACAAAGTTTCCTATGAAAGATCAACTTCATAAGAAGATTTTTTCAACATTTTTATTCTATGGACAAACCCTTTACTACAAATCTTAAAAAGGATGTCATTTTTAGTTTGCCATAAGAAGGAAAAGATAGTTTTGAAGCCATCAAGTAGGCTATTACTTAGGCTCTTACCCTAGTCAACCCCAACTATGAGAAAGATTTCATTATTTATGATTTTGGAGGGGAAGGCAACATCTCAACTATTCTAACCTAGCATAATAAAGAATAGTTGAAACAACCAATATCTTTCTTCAGTCAATCCTTGAAGGATTGTTAAGAAAAGTATAGTTTCATGGTGAAAAAAGTATATGTTCTAATTAAAGCTCTCAAACATTTAAGGAATATGATCTCCATAAAAAAATTCATCTAATGCTTAGTCACCAAAGTGTCAAAGAATTTCTACTGAGCTAGGAGATAATGAAAAAAGAGTAGGATTGACCATAAAGGTCATGAAATATGATGTGGACATCAAGATTATGAAGTGTGTAAGAGGAAAGGGATTATGTGAATAGATGGATTTTGATATTAATACTACTAAAGTACTATTAGATGGATTATATGCTCAGAGTGCATCCCAACCAACCAATCCACCTATTTTCAATAGCTAGATCCATGACATGACTATCTTCCTACAGACTAGCAAATACGTATATGGTTTTTAGTAGTCCAAGAAAAGGTATTTATGACTCCAATCCATTCCTTATGTTCTTATTGATGAATATTATTTAAGAAAGATATAAATGGAGTCATGATAAGATCTATCAAGCATGATCAATTCTCTAAGGCACTTAAAGAATTTTGTGATGGTCCATCAAGTGGACACTTCTCTACAAGAACCATAACCATCAAAATAATTAGAGGGGATTATTATTGTATTGACATATTTAAATATGCCCATAAATGGATAATGAACTATGTGAAGTGTGGTTACTTCATAGGAAAACAAAATTTAACATCTCTCCCTCTCAAACTAATCAAAGATGACCAACCATTTGCTCAATGGGGATTAGATTTCATTGGTATGATCAATCTACCTTTGAGTGTAGGACAAAAATGGGTCCTTAAATCAATTGACTATTTCACTAGATGGATTGAAGTAGTTGAACTAAAAGATTCCATGAAGGCATCTATATTAGAATTCATCGATGGCATAGTCAAAATGTTTAGTGTTCATTAAACTCAAGCAAGTGAATGGGATGTAAAACTTAATCTATACATGATTACTTCTTCCAAATATTACCCACCAGGTAATGGTTTGGCTGAGTCTACCAACAAAAATATCATAATGATTATCAAAAGGATAATGGAGGATAACCAAATGACATGACACATGAAGTTAAAACTAGCATTATGGGTGGATAGGATCACTCTCAAGAGATTGATTGGAAATTATCCATTTATGTAGTTATAGAAAAGGGAAGCTAGAATCTCATTGTCAATTGAGTTACCATCTCTAGAACTCAATCATTAGATGGAAATGATTGATAATGATGACATGACAATATGATTAGTGAAACTCATGGAACTATAAGAAGTCAAAAAATAATAAATGAAAGTTTTAAAGGTAAATAAAGCTCAAATTAAGAGAATTTTCAACAAAAAATCATTTGAGAGGAGATTTAATGGAGGCATGGTTCTCAAATGGGATGTTAAAAAACCTAAACTAGGGAATAACACCAATTTTGAAGAAATATGGAGTAGTCCATATATTATAACTCAATACAAAGGAGTAAATGCATTCTAGTTATCCAAGATTGGTGAATTAGAGCTACCTATCCTAGCTAGTGGGATATATCTCAAATCTTGCTTTTGAGATTAGAATTCATTTGAAACATATTTAATAAATTAAGGTTAGTTTTTATTTCCAAATAAGTGATTTTGCATTGCTCAGCTCATTAGGATTTTTTATTTCCTTAGTTTTTATATTTTATCTATTTAATTCTTGTTTGGTTAAATCACAATCTTATTCTTCACCAGTTCGAATGTGTTAATATTAAAATGACTCCATGCCCAATGAGTTATAAGGCTACTAGAAAGAAATTGATTAGCAAGAAATAACCCTATAGAGGTCACCAAAAATGATTATATTTTTGTCCCCAAAATTTCAAAATATATAATACCCTAATGGAGACCCATTAATTTTTGATAAAAATGCATTAAAGTGACCTAAAACACTCATTTCCCAAAGCCTGACAAAAACTAAAGATCTAGGTGTAATTTGCAACTTTCAAAGTTAGAAATTAAATCTAGACCTCTGCTTTAAACTTTACTCATAGCTGGTAGAAATTAAATATTATAATTCAATTGGAAAATTTTCAAATTTTAAATTTATTCCCAACATCTAGTTCATGCATAACTCACGCCTATTATAAATTAGAACCCTACTTGAAATTTGTAACTTGTAAAGTTATAAATTGTAAATGAAGTTATGCTTCACACAAATCACATACCCCATAAAAAATAGAGATTGGATTACAATTTACAACATTAAAACTTGAAAATTAATTCCCAACCTCTGCTTCCCATACATCACTCTAACCAAAAACTATAACTTTAGTTTTAATTTCCAACTTTCAAAGTTATTAATTACAACTTGAGTTCCACTTCCTTTCAACTACCCCTCCTATAAAAACTAGAAATCTATTTACAAATTGAAACTTTTAAAGTTGTGTATTATGCCTCAAGTTATATATTCCTAGTTTTAAATAACTAAGCTATCCTACATGATGTGGAGGTTACCATGCAAATAACAATTTTGCAAAATTTCAAAGTTACTCTTAGACTCTAGATTTATGAACCTCCCACCAACCACTGACCTAGGACCATTTATTTGAGAGGATATATAAGTCCAAATAGGGATACTTAAAAAACCATTACTAATTTTTAATGTTGATATTGGAGCTCTACACCTTGAATGATGACCCTACAATGATGCCAAATCATGATGCCACACTCAGCAATGCAGCTATGAACTGAAAACCTCCATTGCCATCTCTTGTAAAATGGTATTCCCATGTTTATTTCATGCATTCCAAAAATATTTCCATCTTTTTTTAGAAAGGATTAGTTTCCATTTTCCCATGCAAAAGTTAGGGGTTTCATTTTGTTTTTTTCTTATTGTTCATAGTTACTCATAGTATTATGAATTGTCTTCATTTTCAAAATATTTTCAAGCATTTTTAGATTGCAAGAAACCTAGGTTTTTTCAAAATTCTATATAAACTAGTGGAATATTCCATTTTAATATTTCCAACATAGTTCTCATATACTTTTCACTTACTAAAATAATTTCCAAAACCCATGGGATTTCTACCTGACTTTCCAACCTCACAACTCTATAGAATTTTCTAGTACACTTTGTAGCTCCAAAACCCATCAAAGTTTTCCCCAGAGATTATAATTTTGCTTTACAACCACCATATCCACTATAATTTTATTTTACAATAGCAACCCCAATTTACATGAGAGATTTCACATTTGGTTTTCACCTCCAAATCCTACTAATTCTGTAGTTGGTTTTCCCCCATCAAATTTTGCAAAATCCATCTCTAAAAAGGAGATGAAATTAAAATCCAAGGGACCTATTATCCTACTCAACTTGGAATCCAACACAAAAGAGATAATAGACACATACCTAGGTCATATAGACCTAGGTTATTTATTGACTAAAGCACATTATGAATTCAAAAGTGATTGGATTCAAAAAATTTATGATTGTGGGTTGTCTCAAGTAGCAACCTTCTACTTATCAGTACAAATCTTTGAGTTGGTAATCATATTATCAAACCATTATGATGTGGATAAGAGATAAGTGATAAATTACAAAGGGAGAAAGGATTTTAAACCTAGACCTTGATTTCATAGACTCAATGTTCATGATACCTAAATATGATATTTACCTTGATATAACTTTTGAATCATCAAAGAAATTATATTAGGACAAAAACACTAAATGTCTAAGGGTAATGAATAAGCAATGGTTAAGGGTCTTTAGGACTACATCCACAAGATTGCCCAAAACACTAACAAGGATAGATTTCAAAGATGAAGTGGGGTATTTAATCATACTCTTGCACATAATCACTAAAATCCTTTATGCTAAGATATATTAGGACTAGATGTACCAATACATATAGGTAATCCATCAAAACAAGTAATACATCAACTAAGCACAATTGATAAGTGACTCCATCGATAAATAGTTGATGGAAGTCTTTAATATAGGGAATTTCTATATGGCTTGTTATATAGTCTATATATTATCCAAGGGGAGATCCTTCCTAAGATTAGATACAATAGATGACCAAGCAAACTAGGTTTTAAAATATTACCCTAAACTCAATCTTGAGGCAAGTAGGCAACACTTTAGAAGAGTAAATGATGTATTTGTCTACTACATCACAATCATGTTTAACAAAGAGATAAAAAAGAGTAGATTCTCTAATGATACTAATTCAAATATTACAAAGTAGGCATATTATTTAATTTAATTCCCTACATAATCATATATTAGAGTATGTGGATTTAATGGTTGTCCTTACACCATTCTAAGGTATGTAAGTGATAAATGGGCTTTAATGGAAAAAGTGAGGTAACTAGTAGATATTCACAAGCTTTAATTTAGTAAACACAAGGTGGGAATCCATTTCCCCATTAGAAGAGTGAGGTATACATGTCCTTCCTTATCCAAATCCAAGTGTGCAAACTTTGAAATTACCTAGATGACCTTGAGGGATCTAGAGGTGACCTTGAGGGATCTAGAGGCAAGACAATTCTATGATGTAAATGGAAACATTACTAGTACATTGGGGATCTCAACATATTCCCATGTTCCCTAATATGAAGGATACTAGGAGGAATTGAAATATGAATAATAAGTAACACTTAAGGTCTATTCCAAGATGACCCATGATCAAATCAAGGATTTTAACATGGTATCAGTCTATGAGGACTTGGTAGATGATGAAACCCTAGTAGACAAGATCTAATATGATAGTGAGATCTATGTTTAAACCATTCTATCAGTAAGGTGTTCCATTCCTGAGCCCTTATCATTAATGGATAGAACTACCAACATAATAAATATAAAAAATTAAATAACTTAGGAAAAAAGAGGACAAAGTGACTAATGAAATAGTGAGCATCAATGAGAAGCTAAGAGAGCTCAAGGAGAAGGGAGTACCACTGATAGTAGAAGGTTATAGTAGTAAAAGCCTACTATAATAGGTAATTAGGCAAGTAATATCTCACAAGAGAGTAAAAGTCAAATTCTAAGAGAGGATAATCAAGTAGCTAAGGAGAAGTAACAGATCAATCGATAGTGATTTAATTTGAAGATACAGTTGTTATTAAAACACAAATAATTTCTACTCCTATCTTGGTCATAGTATCTACTCCTATCTCTATTATAGTCCTTCCTATTTCTATCATTCTATTAGCTTCAACACCTCCTCCTATCTTCACTCCACCTTCACCTCAAGCAATTGCTCCCTCCATTTCCACTAGCTTACTTATGCCAACAAATCCATTGTTTATTGTTTAATCAATTAAATTAGATATTTAGGTTTCACTTCCACTACCCCCTTCCATAATTCTTTCCTCTTCAATAATTTCACTCCCTACTTCTACAATCCCCTCCATCTCATCTCTAATCACCACTTCCACCTCATTAATCAATAACACCAAAAAACAATATATAGTCATGGATTTAGTCATCTTGACTATAATCCTACTAGCCATCCTAACCCTTGAGACAACCATTGATTCCTTTTTATCTCCCCTCACCTTTTCCTTTTCATCAACCCTAAGTGTCCCCACAACTTTGATTAATTCATTTATAGTTCTATATTCCACACTCCTAAAAGTTCCCCTTTTCCAACTCCCTATGCCTACTCCTTAATTGGTGTCACTTACATCTCACACTACCCCAAATAAGCACATTTTATTACACTCCACACATTCCTCCTACTTCCATAATAACCATAAAACATACAAAGGAGGTAGAGATAGATAAATTCATTGATACAAATGTGGCCACTCAACCACATATGGGTAAGAGGTTGCAAAGACATCTACCAAATACTTAGTGGCCATATTAGTGAAGCATAAAACACTCATCACCATGATCACTAGTTTAATAACTTCAACTATAGATTCATAATTTTTATTTCTTAGGAAATAAGATACTACTCCCTATTGGATAGTATATATAGTGGGGAATAAATAAAAATATATGGTGCCCCCCAAACACACTTGATTTTGGCCTCAAAGATGCATTTAAAAAATATAAAATATCTCCCAAAACCATATCTAAAATATTATATGATTCAGTAGGGAAGAAGTATGTATATATTATAATCCCTCCACCAAAAAAACAAAAAAAAAGATCTAGTGGTGGAGAATTACCAGCTATCAAAGTTTCACCTTGGTCATACTACAAGAGAGGGATTGAAACATGATGTTCAATCTAGCATTAAATCTCCTTTTGAGAAAATGGATAGTGACAAGGTCACTAAGGATGAACTAAAAAATAAGGTTAAACAATTAATGAATTTATTAAATAAGTTCATTGATCCCACTACCGAACCACCACAATCTATTACCCATATCTCAGACTGAAAAACACTTGATACAGTAAAAGAGATTGGTATCATGGGAAGGGATAAAAAAGAATAGGTAGAAGAGATCATTTTAAAGGGAAATAGAGTCATTGAATTAGTAATGGACCATAATAAAAATCTAAAAGAGAGTTAGGCAAATTTGAAAGAAAAAATAAACATGTATAAAGAAGATATGGAAAGGTTAAACCTATTCTATCCAAAGTTGATAACTATGGATATGATTTAAATTGATATCATCATTGCAAAAAAGATACTAAAAAATGATGCAAACCAAGAGGAATTGGAAAGTGTAGATTAGTTCAAAACATGAATAGTGATAGAAAGTATCAATAAAGATAATGCTACACTTGATAAGGTCATAGACATACTCTCTAACATTGAATATTTACTAAATAAATTTTCATTTCAAGCAATAGATCATCAAAACCAAATCCTTTCATCATAGGAAGTTTAAGATAAGTTCAAAAGACTGATTGGAGGAGATTAATCACAAAACACAACATTCAAATTGATCTCTATCTACCATTTTATTAGGTACCATAACACATTGGATCAAATGGGGAAAGAGACTCAAGTGTATAAGGTTACATGAAGGGAAATGTCTGACACAATTGTAAAATGTGAAATAAGCAACCTATACTATTTTGGTCCTGATGAAAATCATATCTTAGAGATCTTCAAGAGTTTTGATGCATTTATTGAAAAGACACATGCAACTAAAGACAAAGAGTCTTTATAGATTTTGGTTGTAGATTAATTCTTTTTATCAAAAAAATTATGTAAATTGTATTTCCTTGTAAAAATATTGTAAATTTGATAAATATAAATTACATCATTTTTATAGCTCTTTTTGAGAAAGAGACACTTTATTCCCATGTTCCTTTTGGCAAGTTAAAAGTTTTAAAGAACAAACTTGTAAATTATACTTTCCTACTTGATAAGTTTGAGTTGCTTAATTACAAAATAAAATATTGTAAATTGCATTTTTAGTTTAATCAAAATTAGATGTTGTAAAAAGTTGTAAAAGTCCCAATTAAAAATTACAAGCTACGTTTTGCAAAAATAACCTAAGGTTATCTAAAATCTATCTTTTGCTTTATGTTTGAGTTTCACTTTTGGCACCTCATTTCATGGAAAAGCTAAAGAATTTGAACTAAAGAAGAAGGCATTGCATGAAGATTATATAAGCTCATCCATACCTCCAATAGTGTTTTAAATTCCCAACACTTGCATGTTATTTTTGAACCATTCAATTTTATAAATATGCCATTATAGCTTAGGATCACACCCCTTTTGTATGGAGTTTCCAAATTTTGCATGCTCTTCAACTAGGTAAGGAGTTTTTGTTAACTACATCTCTTAAAAGATAATTTCTTATATAAGTATGGTTACTTTAGCGTATCCCATTTATCTTTTTTTCTCTTAGAGAGATTACTCTTCATTTTGAATAAATTATCTACATGTTGTAACCTAGACAATGAGAATAAATTTAAGATTTTCCTTCCTTGTCTATGTTGTCTTTGTGTATGAAAGGTTATTTATCAATTTTTGGTTTCTTTTTTATTTCTTATTTTAGTCACAAAATTATATTTGTGGTATTATCTTTCCCTTTTGAAATATTGATTGATAAAAAGTAAAGAATATTGTCCCTTTTATGAGAAATACCCAATATTATATTTAGTTTTACATTTGCATGAGTTTATGCTCCAATAAATTAAAATATATTTATTGTTTTATTTTTTCATTCAAATAAAACATTAAAATCCACTATAAATATTTGGTATAATCATCATTTCTAGTTTTGTAATTCTATTTTTCAAACTATTTTTTCACATTCAAACCCTAGTTTAGAAGCAAGATCATTAACAAACAAAATTTCCACGTGATCTTGTAGTTTATCATTTGTACTAAATTTAGTGAAAGTAATCTAGCCTTATACCGAGGTTAAGATCAATTCACCAATGTCCTACAATTTAGAGGTGATCCCATTGTATCATTATATTTTCACACAACAAGCTACAACTACAACATGGGTGCAAAATCTATGTTATAATATTACTCACAAGTCGATTGTAAAAATTTATCCATAGTATTTTTAATGCTTCATATATTAGTTTAAATTTTCCTTTGACCAAATTCTTTGTTTCAAAATTTACCTATAGGAAATTGTTATGTATAGGTTATTACAAACTTTTTGGCCAATGGAAATGATTTAAATAAATTATAAAAATAACTCCTTTCCCAAATTTTAAAATATTTCCCTGTTCCTTGTGATTTTTAAATTTTTGTAATTTAAAAATCTCATAAAAAATATATATTTCTTTTAAAATCACCGCTCAACATAAAGGAAACTCATGACTATGTAATAAAGAAAAATGATTAAAATTTTACCACCGCTAATTTTATTCCTGGTTTTTACCGATTCGGGAAAAATAAATTTCTACACAAAAATCTTGTCAACCTTTTCAATGTCCTCATCAAAGCCAAAATACACCAATTCAAAAATCATGAAAATTGAAAATTTTTAAAATAGCAATTATCATGCCAACCTCATTTCATTCATTTTCCCCCTTTTTTGCTCAGATTTTTCATTCAACTTTTTATTATTGATTTTTTCAACTTAGCCTTTCTAGCTAGGCATATCGTATATTTTTTACAATAGCCTTACAATTTGGCATTCAGGAAAAAAATATCAAAAGTTTTTTATTTTTTTGTCTAAAGCTGACAAAGGTAGGTTGTACGACTTATAAAAACATGGAAAAAAATAAAATTTTAAATATAAATATGACACTTTTGAGGGTCATACAACCTATATAGGCCCCTATGTGTAGGAAAAATCAATAAAATAATTACCATATTGAACCAATGGTATAGGTCCTACAACTGGGGGAAAAAATGATTTGAATTCTATCTATGAAAATTGTATGGTCTATATGTATTGAGAATACATGAATTAGATATTTCTTTATTTTGGGTTTAGTATATCATGATATGGCACCTTGTTTTTGTAGAGGAAACCATAAAAACAATTCTCAAAATTTGGACCTAAATCTACTCTTTTTTTCTTTGGGCACTTTAGGACTAAACTCAGAAAATAAAAAATGAAAATTGTAGTCTACTTGAAATTTTCTTGAGCCAATGTGGAGCCTAAGTCAATCTTGGAATAGATTTTTGAAATTCTCTATGAACTCACATTATAAAAATATTTATTTTTATTTAGATTTGCTTCCCTTCGATGAACTTAAGAAAATTTCTTTTCAGTAGTCACTGGCTAAAACATGAATAGAAAATCAATTTTAAAAACATATCAATTAAAAATATAAATTTTAAAGGAAGACAAACTTATTTTTAAACTATAGAGGAAGTAATGACATTTTCATGATTGATAGAAAATATTTACGAGTTTGCATGTAGGCTTTAAAAATAAGCTTTAATTAGTGATAATCATTTTCATGGGAAAAATGCAACTTGTAAAGTGGATGTTTGCATTAACACAACTTTTAATATTGTAATTTACATTTTCATGATTAGAGGAAGCATGATATAAATTTTCATGTCTTGCAAGAATAGATTTTTGAGTTGCATGAAAAAGGGAAATTTAAAACATTTTTGAAATTTACATGAAGTTTTAAGACATTTTAAAAAATTGCACAAAAATTGAAAACATTTTCACAGTTAACATGGGAACCAAAAATGTTTTTGTAATTTTCACAGGAAACAAAAACAAAATAAAAAATTGCACAAAAACCCAAAATAAAATTATAAATTACACCAAAGTCAAAAAAGATTTTTTAAATTACATGAAGACCAATTTTTTTATTACTTTTCACAACTTGTGAAAAAGGAATGTGTGTTTGTACAACTCATAAAAATCAAAGTGATGTTTACAAATTACAAGGAACACTATCAAAGTTTTGCACAAAAGGTTCAATCATGTTTTTAAATAATTTAGGATAAGAAATCAGAAAGCTATAAATTTTTTATT
This sequence comes from Torreya grandis, assembly GCA_037957365.1. NCBI lineage: Eukaryota > Viridiplantae > Streptophyta > Pinopsida > Cupressales > Taxaceae > Torreya > Torreya grandis. Next base: position 406,940 of record JARHVA010006060.1, read on the forward strand.
AATTATTTTTTTGATTAATTAATGAAAACTTATGATTTTATAAGATTTTAATGTTTTTATAGAATAAAATAAAATAAAAATAAATTAGCCGTTTATTAAAAATTGAGTTTTCCAACAATTTTATATCATTTTTAAAGTATGTGACAACAACTATGTATGACTAGGATTTTAAACATTAAGGATTGAAAATAACTTGAATTCTCTAGTTTCATAGGTCAATGCTTTATCCATTAGTAATGATGTTTTCATCAACAACTTTAATGGATTTGAAAAATCTTCAAATATCTGATCTTCAAGAAAGGGATGGGCTGTCAAACCATAAAAAATGTTCACATGTTAAAGATAATGTATGTAAGGGTTAGGTACTTAGCCTAATAGTTGTTTTCACATATCCAAAAGGATAGTGTATGTGATTGAATTTTTAGTTTTGAATTTTTACATAAACCAAAATGCAAAGATAAAACTATTTTTCTTATACTTGTATATCTAGATCTAACCAATTAACAACCAACCCTATGATAAATGAACACACGCTGATAGGTTATATGATCTATTAAATTGAAAACATGAATTCCCTAATCCAACTAATTGAAAAGTAGCTCACCCATCTCAATTGTATGAGAAATGAACTTGCACTATTAGGATAGGTCAATTATTTATTTCAAGATATCTATGAAAAACCTATTCAATCTATTACTCTTACAAAACTTGTGATTACCCTTGACATTCCTAAATATAGATCATGAAAATAAGAATGTGAAACTAGGAAAACTAAATCACAAAGGAGGGGAAATAGATAGACTATTACATTTATTGAAAAACAATGCACACACTGAAATAAAAACTAGAAAAAAACACATCTAAAATTGTATTCACATATGTACAAGATATGGTCACCTAGTTCTTACTATAAATAGTGTTTCAAATATTTCTTGCTGAAGAGTAATGGTAGATGAGTTCCATTAGGATACACAAGATAAAAAGTGTTTCTACCATAAAAGTACCTAGTCTTGAATGGCCCCATCCAAAGTGAATTACACTTCCTGTGACTGCCTTTTGGCTCTCTGTGACTATCCCAAAGAAGAACTAGATCTCCTATTTAGAATTTTCATTTTTTAGACTTTTTGTCAAAGAGAAATTTTACATGAACCTGATGTTATGTGATCATGTTAACCACTTGTATCCTTTTTTCTTCCATTTTTTGTAGATATAAGATTCTCTTATCTAATGAGCTTTTAAAAATTGGATTTTCAACTACTCTATACAATTACAGGGTAGTTAACTCAAGAGTTATGGGAATTTTAACATCAATTCCTTATAATAATTAGAATGGAGACATACCAGTATCTTTTTTTGGAGTTATACGATATGCCCAAAGAGAATCATATACTTTTTTGTGCCAATTTTTTTGATTCTCATCTATTACCTTGCACATGATTTTAAATAGGTTTTTGTTTCTTTATTTATCCTAACCATTACCTTATGGATAATAATTCAATTAATGAGACATAGAAATGCCATTTTAATAGATAAATGCAATCATCTCTGAATAATAAAAGTTAGATACAATGTCTATAAAAATTTTCTATGAGATTTCATACTGTAACAATATTTTTTCCTTGATGAAGTTGTTTGTTTTATATGAATCACTTACACCCACATAGTGATGTAATCTATTGTTATGATAATGTGAGTACAACCTATTATCAAATGAGGGTTCAATGTCCCAATGAAATCCAATCCCTATTGCTAAAAAGGTTCTTCAACTATTACTAGTTGAAGAGGAAGTGTTGATAGCTTGGGCTTGCCTATAGATTACTAAATACCTCACATTTTATCACCCATTTATATGAATTATTGAAAAGACATGGCCAATAATAATGGGCTCTAAGAAATTTATATGATCTTACCCTAGTATAAAAGTTCCCTCCACAAGCCTTATCATGACAAGCTTGCAATTAATTTTTCTATTGTTCTTTATTAATGCACCTTACAAAACATAAATCAATGATTTTATTGAAAAGAGTGTCATCCCATATGACATATTTATTATCATGTAGTTTGACCATTCTACATTACTTAACATCCAAGTCTGAAGGACATTAGCCATACATCAAGTAGAAAATAATGTCATAGAAGCATTCATTAGTAGAATCAAGAAGTAATACCAAAGGAAGTTCTTGATCATCTTGTTCACTGAAAACTATCAAATATTATGATTGAATATCTCCTTATTATGCCATGAGTTGACATAGTCATTTTCCTTAAACTAGTTTTATAGGTTTTATTTCTAAAACATATTCTTTCACTTTAGTTATCCAATTCCCTCATTTCAAATCAAGTTCTTGTTAAGTTAGAATAGATTTTATTGTTGTACTTGGTACCATTACTATAGAATGTGAATTAAATGTGTAATACCTAAATTTATTGACTACTTTCATGACTACATAAAAATGCTTTTTCTCAGGAGAATATTTTAGCTCATAATCTTTGAGATTATAACTCATAAAGGCAATTAGGGATTTGATATCCTTGTTATTTTTATGAATTGATATTGTTAAGAGTGTATTCTCTGAAGCATAGCAATAAATAATGAATTATTTCTTAAAATTTGGACATACCAATGTCAAAACACAAGCAATAATAGTCTTTATGTTTTTAAACACCTCTTTACCTTCATTATTCCATTTAAAATAAGGTTTTCCATTCATCATGTCTATAATATGTCTAATGATCTTAGTAAAATTAGGAATAAATATTCTCAAAAAGTTCACTTACCCAAATAATTAATGTACTTCTTGTTTCGTAGTAGGTAATGAATTTTTTTGAATCACCTAAACCATAACTGGATCAATCCATATTTGTTATTTTGAAAAAATATGACCTAGGAGTTTACCTTCAGTCATGTTAGAGATGGATTTCTTAGGGTTGAGATAAATTCCATGTAAGTGAAATTTTTCAAGGACTCTCTCTAAATATGCATAGTGATTTTATCACTTATTTGATAAAACTATCAAGTCAATGAGATACACCATAATGATTTCATTTTTCAATTCTATGAATGACAAATCTATTGCCCTCTAAAAATTAGCTCCTCCATTAATCAATCTGAATGACATTTATCGATATGCAAAATTTCCCTAAAGTGTTTTGAAAGTTATTTTATGCTGATATTCCATATTAACCTCAATTTTATTATATCTTAAGAAACCATCAAGCATCAAAATCATTTAAATTCCTATTATTTCTTGGAGAATATGATCCATGATTAGTAGTGGATAAGTATGTTTGAGGGATGTTTTGTTAAGGTTCCTAAAATCAACATATATTTTTATTTCACCATTGTAATTATGAACTAGTACTATGTTTTCTACCAAATTTGAATGGTGGATAGGGAAAATAATGTGAGAATCAAACATATTTTACAATTCATCAAGAATTTCATACAATTTTAGGATTGTATTATCTTAGTTTCTATCTAAAATGTTTTGCATCAGAATTTAGAGGAACTATATGTTGCATCTCTTTAGGATGAAAAGACTTAAGGTATACATATGAATATGTGAGTATATAAATATACTTATAAATAAGGATAAAAAACTTATATTTTTATATAAGTGAGCAACATTTTCTAATATTGAGTAACCTAAGATGTTCCTTTGAACAAATGTTTACTTTTTCATAGTCAATAGAATTGATATTTCCTTTTTTGCTTTTTACTTTTTATAAATCTATCATGTTTGTCAAAAAACTATTATAAAGAGAACAAGAATTTAGGATTTTTTTCCTTTCAACTTGATAACACCTTCATGATATTGTTTGTCTATGACTCCCGAATTTTGATGTATGAACTAAACATTATTTGTATAAGGAATCACTACCTTCAAAGTACAAATTTATAAAAATATCTACTTTCTTGAGGAAAGAAATGATTTGTTGATTGACATTGAAAACTTGATAATTATCTACATTATCTGGGATGCTTAGTCTATATATTAGTTCAATCATGTATTAATATCTACATAAGGAATCATCAAAGAAATTGACACTACTAAACCATCAGCTTTAGAGTTATGTTATTTCAGAATTATATTCATAGATAAAAATCATCATAGATTTTATTCTTATAATGTCTTAGATGTTCATTTTTCACTTGGTATTGACCTTTTACCTATTTCACAATGAGTTCAATGTCACCCAAAACTCTCAGATTCTTTATTCCCATCTATTATGCTACCTGCAACCCCAACAAAAGTTCCTCATATTTAGTTGTATTATTTGTATACTCAAATTATAACTTGTAAGAAAAAGGAAAATTTTCCTTAGACAAAGATATAAAGATTACTCCTATGCCTAAAATTGTTGATGGATAACTACAATCAGACTACATCCAAATATCATTCAGATTTGATTACATAACTTCTATTAACTCCACATCTTTCTCTATCATTTAAATATAGTTACCAATTCTTGCATCTTCTTAAAAAATATCATCTATGAGATCATCAACCTTTTAAAATATGTACTTTATTTTCAATTCAAGCTCTAGATGTGGTTTGACTCTTTTGACTAGAATCATAGCATGTGATAAATCTAGCTAAATTTCACCTCCCACTTCTTTGCAAAAATCTATACCTAAAATAATATCATCAACTACTAGAATATCCTTGACCAAAATATTGATTTTGATTTTATTTTAGGGAAAATATTCCAAATCCACTTATGCATCCTTAATCTATCTAATGAGAGGAACTTGTTTAACCTCCATGGAGTAACAATGCCCAAAGTTCTTAGTGTAGGTCCAAGAGCATGAACAACTTTCGTAGGCATTACATTATCTGAGGCTCCTATGTCAATAATACAATTAATAAATTTACATCCCTTGAGGAATATGTAATTTTAGAAAGGGTCAAATTTATTAGATTTTTAAATGGCTATGGACATAGAGTTGATTTGATTAGAAACAACACAGTTAAGATTCCATTGAAATTGGCCTTTTTAGCATTTGGATTTTTGCCTTTGATGAAATCAACTAACCTGTCTAGCTACTTTGGATATGCTCTCAATTATTGAACTTGTCATGTATGAATCTTAGTTTTGTTGACATGATCAATTATGTCAAAAGTAGGTAAATCACCATAAGGGATTTCAAAAAGTTGAGAAACATTGACATTAGATTAACTACATATTATGGGTTCATTTCTTTTTGTTTTTACTAGTGTGGTAGTTCCTCATGGGAGGAGAACCTTTAGAGTTTCCTCCTATGAATCACTAGATTCCTTTTTGCTTCTAAGTTTTAGTGAAAACTACAAAGGATTGATTATTCATATCCTCAACATTCTCTTCATAGTCATCTTCATTTGAATTAAATTATAGGAACATATTTATAGAGTCACCACTAGGTTCTTCAATTGCATATTATTGAAGTTCTACATTTTTTTATTTAGTTTCTTCAACTTTTTTATATAAAATTATTTCTTTAGTTTTCAAGACTATGGTCATTGATGCATTAGTGTTTAGCTAAGGAGGAGCCTCAGGTGAAAGCTTTGGTTGAGGAGCTTGTAGACTAGTTTGATCTCTTTGAAAAGAAATGTAGTTCTTTGATATAATATCTTGGTATGGAGCTTTAATGACCTCCTAAAGTATTTGATTTTATAGGGCTATTATATCATTATCCATTTTTTTCAAGAGTTTTAATATCAAAGATAAATTTGAGACTTATTATTTTGGGTTTATTTATTGAGTTTTTGAGACATGATCATGTCATCTTCAATATCGATAGCCAATTTTTGGGTTGCTTCCAGATCTACTACCCTAGCTCTTCTCAATTGATAACTTACTTTAGCTAATTAAGAGTTGATAAAATGACATTTTTAATTTTCATCTATAGGTCATGTAGTAGTTAGTTTATTATTTAATAGCCTATTGAATTTAGAGAAAAACTCTCTCATTAACTCATAGACTTATTTTTTCATTTATGTATATTGTAAAAGCAAAGCATGGGCATCATCAGCTAGTTTAAATATGTTCACCAATTTATTTTTCATGTTATTATAATTATTAATAGATCCTAAAGTGAGCTGGTAAAACTAGTATACATGGCCATCATGTAGTTTTTCAATGTGTAACCTAATGGTAGCATCTTCATGATTGACACCTAAGATGCCACATGTAACATTGAATGCTATAAAGTGTTTGTCTATATGTTGTTTTTCATCTCCATTATTTCTTATAAAGTTATTTCTTGACCCTTTTGTAATTTCATTTAATTATCTTAGAGCTAATGGACTGATCAGATTTCCCCATGGTAATGTCATAGTTTGAAAAACTTCTTGTAGGGGAGTAACGGTTCTTGATAAGACAAGATATTGACTTGTCAAAGTTCCTCTTTTAGGTGTTTTGTTTTTCTTGGAGGTTTATGGAAAAATAATTGTTATTTTGAACTTTATTTGATATTCACAACTCAACATGAAGCTATATTATTCTTGTAAATGATAAAAAGGGGAAACTTTAACTTTTGACTTACTAGCTTTAGTGAATCTCTTTTCTGCTAGTTTGAAAGGAAGTTATTATCACTAAGCCACATCTTGAAGTTGATTATATCTTTGAGATAGATTTATTTATTATATTATGCATGAACTAATGATTCTACCCTATGTGCTAAAAATACTTGATCTTCTTTTTCTTCCAGTATTTCAACTTCTCTATGAAAATGTGTATAACTCATCCTATTATCCCAAGCAAAATTTCTCAAATATAATGAAATATCCTCTTGAATTTATGTTATACAGTCATGTTTAGGTTGAATAATTGGACATTGAAACACTTAAATAGCCATGAGAATAAACTCTAGTTGTATATATTTATTGATTAGCTATACAAACTACTCTTCATGTCTATCTCCTCACTTTTCTTCTTGAGACAATCTAAAAATTCCTTTGGGAAATGATCACATGTGTTTATTATATATCTAGATCTACCCTAATGGTATAAAATTTAGTATTTTTTATTATATTATCAAAAAATAATAATCAAAATTTTAAAACTATATCTTCCTTTGAGGATTTGTCTTAATTGAAACTAGGTTGATAATTTGGATTTTGAAGGCCTAAAGTGGTTATAAGTGATTTTATTGATTATGGGTTGCTAGAGGAACTCTACAGGCTTCTCTTCATACATAGAGTCTTTCTACTCTTTTAGAACATTCCAACTCTTGATTTAAGATATCTAAGATAAATTGAAACTAATTTATGGATATTTCATCAAAATCCAAAAATATTTATCTAAGGTTTAACATAATAGTTAACTAAGTAGATTGTTTCAAGTCCAACTCAAGTTGCTAGACCGGTCCTTGAGATGATGGCAGAGTCATATGTACTAGTATAATATGGGTGGAAAAAAAATTGAAAAAGCATTCCCCACAGTGTGTGATAAAAAATGTTGGCATGAAAGTTTGTTAGGAAGAAAAATTGGTGACTTCATGTCAACAGTGTGGGGAACTAAGTCCCTATCCTATTAATAGGTGGAACTACCTTTATTGAAAGCCAAAATAGGGAAGAAGGAAATATTTACAAATAATGGAATGTAAATCATAGTGTATTAATTTTAACCTAAAAATATGAAAAGGAATATTTTTGAAAGGGATATATAGAGGAGAGAGAAAGAAGGGATAAGTTTTGAGAAACAAACTTGTCAAGTTAGAAACCCGAGACTAGATGAAAATGTCAAGTGAAAATTTGAATTTCAAAAGAAGAAAATCTCTCTCATTCAATGGGTTGAAAATACATAATCGTATCCTTAGGGATATGAAACATACACCATAAGACTATTTTAATCTATTAAGAGAAACTAATAACCTTAAGTATTTTTTAATAGAAACAACTAAGAAATTGTCTCTATTACTAGTGATATTTTCACATGTGTTGGAAATGTAAATTACAACTCTAAATACAAAATTTATAATATAATTTCCTATTCTCAATAGTTTTAAATTTATAAAAATGGCAATGAAAACCAAATACATTAAATTAAGCAAAAGACATAATTTAAAAGATGTTACTAATGCAATGTTTAGAAACACCTCTTTGTATTGATTCTGAAGATTGGAAAGATTGATCTCCTTTTACAAAGGTTTGCAAAAATTATATCTATTTATAAAACTTATTATGAATCCCTAGTTTGTATTTATAGGTTAAAATGGTTGGTTATGGTGAAAAACCACCTATTTTTTATTTTTTTTATAGAATTGCTAAAATACCAATGAGAAATTACAACTTGAAATGCTGTAAAAACTCTTTAAGAATTTAACACCACTTGAGAATTTTCATTTTATTTTTTGCACTTCTTACAAAAGCACATCATCAACTTAAACAACTTGAAAAAGAAATTTGGAAAAATTAAAAATATAATTTACATAATTACAATGCACATTTGCAAGGGGAAAAAGAGTGCAATAAAATAAGTTAGGTATAAAATAAATAAGAGAAGAGAATGTAGAAACACTGAAAGTAATCCTCCATTATTCTTTTTAATGTATTGAAAAATCTTAACATTTAAATAAGTAATCAAATATCAAGATAATTACACTAATCAAGTCTTAATTTGGTCCATCTGTGTACCTATAGGCAATGTCTACTAAGTAGTCTAACTATTTCATTTCATAAAGCTTGCCTCAGAGACTATTTATTTTCATATCCAAATTATCCACATTCACTTGTAATTTGGAAAACGGATGAATTTATTCATAACCAAATATAGATTTAGGAATATTGATGTCCTGAATCCACTCTTTGAATTATCCAATTATGGTCTCCATTGAAATTAGATTTCCCTCTTGATCCTTGTCATTGAAAAAATGACAATCCAAATTCTTGACTTTAGTGTCAGTTTCAATCATTGTGTTACTACTAAATGATATTGTATCATTGAATTTTTGAACACACTCTTGAATATACTAAATTATAATTTTAGTGTCCCAAATAAATTCAATCTGATAGACAATTTAATCTTTATTGATTACTCCCTTTTTTAACAAGATCAATACAAGGAAATTTCAAGAATTCAACCAACCCAAGAATGAGTTCCTCCCAATTTTGTTTCCACTGAGTGTATTCATTTTTCTTTATTGATATATGTTAATATTGTGATTGAATTTCAAATAACATCATCATTTTAGTGAGAATTACTGAGGCCCCTTGATCAATAACTTTTTCAATCCAGGATTTCACTTCATTACCCATTTGGCCTACATCTCTCACTTTTTCTAGTATCTCAACATGAACACTTGATAAAGTGATAGCTGGTTGAATTGGATAAATAAATCTATGTATTATTGAGTTTAATTATTACACTTTATATTTCACTTCATCTTTTTTCACCTTGTCTTTTTCCATTTTTTAAAGGATGGTGTCAATCACCAACTAAACATCTCCTTTCATTATTTCTCTAGTTGATTTTCCCAAATGAACCCTAGATACTTGGTAGTCCCAACCCTAATTTCCAAGTTATCCATTTAAATTGTAGGAATGGACATTGTTGCATATATTTTCCCTTTTCATCTATCATCACTCTTTAAATTATCCTCACTTTCTTTGGCCTCTTTGATAAAGGAGTTGTCAAGGTTCCAAGATCTATCTCTTCAGGTTCAACAATTTTTCTTATTATTTTCACTACTATAGATAACCAATATGAAGTTGTCGTGCTTAAGGAAGGGAATGTGATAGAAGTTGAAATAGGTGGACCAAGCCTAGATTTAATTGAATAAGGTGTCTTTTTAATTGGGGCACCTTGAAAAGATGTTTCAATTTCTTCTTGTGTATTGATTGTATCAAAAGGAATTATAGGAAAAGTAGCAATGACCAATTTGAGATTCAAGGTAGAAGATGAAGAGATATGAGTAACCTCTTAAAACTGGAAAGTAGGCAGCATATATAAAATTGTATCATCTAAAGCTAAGAACTGATTTGTTGTGTTCTCTACTAGTTCTTGAGAGAATTAAAAACTATCAATTGGAACCTTGTAAGGAATTGAAATCATAAGAGAAAAAGAAACATTTCACATAACTTTTTGATCTTTAAATTGATAGTTTTATATGGTTAAAAATATTAATTGAGTAGCTTTAGGTTCATTCCCCTCTTCTATCATTGGGGGTTCTTGACTAATGCCTACCTCATCTATCTTTTTCATTTTATCTTACTACTTATAGAAGCTTCCAAATTTATCATCCCCAAGAGGTGTAGGGAAATAAATATTCATAACATCAACTCCCTTGCCTTTAAACCCTTTATCATGATGAATTATTTTTCAAGGATGAGATCTAATGTGATCTCATCATCTACCAACTATTTTAGCACTTTCATTATGCCAAATTTGAATATTTGTCTTATTGTAAACCGTGAATAGTCCTTGATTCTCATTTCTTTCTCATCAACAAAATTCATCCAATAGTCTTCAAAATGTGGAACATGTTAAAACAAAGATCCAAGATTGTGTTCAATTAGGCCTTCATTGTCAAATGAAAACCTGATTTCAAATGTCTAGAGGTTATAGTGAGACATGTATTACTCAACTGTCTTAGCCTTCACTAATGAAAGGAAAGTATACCTACTAATAGAGATTGAAAATTTGATCCCATTTTATATTGGCTTGTTAGGAACTTGTGTGTTTTAACAAGTTATCTAACTAATTCCATCCATTCCCATTTTCCATTAACATATCATGAGATCATGTAAGGAGTAACTTCACAACCATTGATTCTCAAATAACTAAATGTTGAACACTTTATGAAACAAACTCCCCATCTTGTTATTTTTGTAGTGGATTCAATTAATATTCTTGTGTTGAAGAGTTCCTTTTCAAAGAATTTTATGATGAAATGAAAAAATCAATCATTTATTATTTTAAAATGATGGGAATTTTCCTTCAATGCTAGTTGGGGATATAAGTCATACACCATTGCTTTCAAAAAATCAACCATTGTATGTAATCTGACAAAATACCTTTGAATTTATATAGCATAAGTAAGAAATAAAGCCATGTAGAATTTTGATGTGTCTTTTACCTCCATGAGTTACTTGTGAATGACATCACTAATCAACTCACCCTAGTTTATATATTGATTATTTCTAAGGTTGATCCCACTGAATATATACATCCATGTCTTAAATTTATTTTCCATTTGATTAACCACTATCTTGTGTAACAATGTGATCATGTCACTTATCTCATCTTTGAAATATGATGTTGTGAGATTTTTGGAAGCCAAGTGGAAGAATGCTTTAGCTTAGTCAACAAAGCTTTATTGACTTGTTTAGAACATGCTATAACATTATCATCCCAAAAGATTTAGGAGGACTCAAGGTTAATATTCATAAAGGATTCATGATCTAAAGGCAAAAAAAATTGTTAATTCATTCAAGAGAAAAAATCACTACCAAATCCCATAGGAGATATCTAACCTCCCTTTTCTCTAAGTTATAATTATTTTCAATAATCAAAACTAATTGAAGAAACTATAACTACATTAGAAATACTAATTCCTGTGCCAATCCACTATCATAAATACTTTGACCAATATTCATCTTATGTAATGAATTAATCCTTTTCCAAAACTCATCTAAGTTGATGTGGCCTAGATTAGTGTCAATAATTTTTCCAATGTTGGACTGTAATGGTGAAATAAGCATCACAAATTGAAATTGATACTTCATGATTTATTTATCTTTACTCATAATCTCCTTTTTTAGAGTAGGAGACAAATACATCAATTTGACAATAAAATTGAAAATTTTGAAAATTTGTGGAAAGGCTTTTTATTTGTGAAAAATGATAAAAATGTAAATTGAAGTATGTACTCACAAGTCGATTGTGCAAATTACTATAACATATTTTTAATGTTCCCTATATGATTTTAATTTCCCTTTAACCAAATTCTTATTTACAAATGTACCTATAAGAAATTCCTCTGTGTATCTTATTACAAACATTTTTGGCCAATAGAAGTGATATAAAATAATTATAAAAGGGACTTCTTTTTTCACATTTTAAACTATTTCATTGTTCACTCTACTTTTTAAATTCTCATAATTTAAAAATCTCACATTTTTTTTTAAATCACCGCTCAGCATAGAGGAAACTCCTGACTATGTAATGAATCAAAATGATTAAAATTTCACCACTACCAATTCTATTCCAAAATTTTACCAATTCAGGAAAAATAAAGGTCTACCAAAAAATCTTGTCAACTTTTTAACATCCTCCTTAAATCTTAAATGCACCAATTCAAAAAATGTTCAAATTGAAGATTTTTAAAATTTACAAAATAAAAATTATCATGCCAACCTCCTTTCATTCATTTTCCCCTTTTTTACTCAACTTTCCCCTTCAAATTTTTATTATTTATTTTTTAAAGTTAGCCTTTCTACCTAGGCATACAACCTACCATATGATAGTCATATGGTTTGACATTGTAAGAAAAAAATTATCAAAATATTTTAAATTTTTTGCCTAAAGTTGATAAAGGTAAGCCATATGAATTATAATAGCATAGAGAAAATTATAAAAAATTGAAAAAAAATTATGACCTTTTAGAGGGTCATACAACCTATATACGCCCATGTGTGCATGAGAAATCAAGAAAATAATTATGAGATTGAACCAATGGTGTAGGTCATACAAATGGGGGAAAAGAAAAAAATAAGCTAAATTATACCTATGGAAATTCTATGGTCTGTATGTGCTAAGATTAAATGAATTAAATTCAACTTTATTTTAGTGTTCATACAGCCTGATATGACACCTTAATTTTTTAGAGGAAACCATAAAAATTTTGCTTTAAATTTGGACTTGAATCTACTCTTTTCTTCTTTAGGAACATTAGGAGGAAACTCAAAAAATTAAAAATTAAAATTATTATCTGCTTGAAATTTATTTGGCCTGATGTAATGCCTAGCTTAGTCTTGGAAAAAAAATTTTGAAATTCTCAGTGAACTCGCACGATAAAAATATTTTATTTTTCTTCAATTTTCTTTCCTTAAGTGAACTTGAGAAAATTTATTCTTGGTAGTCGCTAGCTAAAACACAGATGTAAAATAAAATTTTAAAATGTTTAAAAATTCTCAGAATAAACATGTAAATTTAAAATATAAATCTTAAGTAAAGAAGAACTTATTTTAAAACTACATGAGGAAGCAAAGACATTTTCATGATTGATAGAAAACATTTATGAGTTTGCATGTAGGTTTAAAAAAAAGTTTCAACTAAAAACACCAATTTACATAGGAAAAATGGAATTTACAAAGTGTAAGTTCACATTAACACAACTTTTAGAACTGTAATTTGCATTTACATGATTAGAAGAAGCATGATTTACATTTTCATGAATTATGGAAATAAAATTTTGAGTTGCACAAAAAAGGGGGATTTAAAATGTGTACAATTTACATGAAGTTTTAAAATGTTTTTACAAATTGAACAAAAATAAAAAATAAAAATTATCAATTTACATGGGAGCCAAAAGCATTTTTGCAATTTTTATGGGAACCAAAAACAAAATCATAAATTGCATGAAAACCCAAAATAAAATTAAAAATTACATTGAAGTAAAAAAGGTTTTTTGAAATGAATAAGACAAGAACCATTCTTTTAATTTGACTAACTTATGAAAAAGGATTGTGTGTTTGTAAAACTCATAAAAATTAATATGATTTTTGCAAATTACAGGGAATGCTAGTGGCTTTTTTCATAGAAGGTTCAAACATGTTTTTAAATAATTTATGATAAAAACCAAAAAAATTGTAAAATTTTAATTAATCAATTTTTGGATTAATTAAATATTTTTTTTTAAATATTTTGACATTTTTTAGTGAAAATAAAAAATAGACATTTATTAAAAATTGAGTTTTTCACCAATTTTTAATTGTTTTTAAAATCTAAAACAACACATTGTGGATACAATATTATCATATGATGGATTAGTGATTTTTATAGTGTTTGACAATATTGATAGATCATAATATAAGTTAACAATACATATAATATATTGAAATTATTTAGATTTATGATATTTTGTTTGGCAAGAACTATGATTCGAGCAATAATTTAGGTGACGGTTCTACCCCAATTGGTTGCAGAACTTCTTAGAGCCATAACTTTTGCAGCATGAGCCCTAACTTTTGTAGCATAGCTATGTTTGACTCCCCATTTGAATCATTATAAAGCTAATAATGAGGGGAACATCATGAGATGGCATATATATTTTATCAATTGGTTTTGACCCCAAAAAACTAAATGGAAGTGCCCCAAATTTCAATTTTAGTAGTGCAGTCTAAAAATAGTAAGTTTCTAAAAATAGTAATTCCACAAATTCTATATTGTTGTAAATTGTGGAAGTTGAACCACTTAATCTCCCTCAATATTGGTGACCTTCCACATCTTCCTCCTACCTTAAAAATATTTATAAATTAATATTTAACCTTAAATGGAAATTAGACATCTCTTCACCGAGATAGACATATGTTGTATCTACGATTTTGAGTAATAAAACATCTCTTCTAAGAGATAACATTATTATAATTATATTGTTCATGTTTCTTAAATTATCTTTCAACCAAAGCTTCTAATTTTTGGATCAAACAACATGGTAATATGTTTTGATTAACGGTTAGCTCAACTTTCCATAGCTAAATGGCATTATAGTAATTATATTGGTTTCTTGTTTTTACACTATATTTCTTATTCCTATCATACCATGACATGGTACAAGGGTTATTTTGTATATGTACTTATGTTATGGCATATCATAGTATTGATAGTAACATTTTGGTGTTGTCATTCTTGTGACCATTTGGTAAGTAATTGTTTTGAGTTTTGTAATATTGTGAGGATTCGCTTAGTAGCAAATTATTACTAATTGAGAATGTGGTGGATTCCACTACATGGTTTTGTTTTAGAGGCATCAAGGATGATGTTGTTTTCAATGGGTATAATTTAATACCTTTTCAATTTCATCAATATTTTATCAAATATATGTCATTATGTGAATGATCGATGTGTAGAGTGTGTCATTAAGCTCAATGTGTGAGTGAGACATATTATGATTCGTGGGTGTTCTTATTACAGTTACCTTGTTTGCTAGGCTAAAATCAAGGTCATTGTGACTCCTATAACACTACCTTGGACTATGTGTGTTTAATTCCAATAACTAATGTTATTATCACATATAGGTCACTTACACCTCAGAATTATCATGTCAATTTGTTACTTTTGATAGTTTTATCTTATTAGGATTGGATTTACATTTATTTTGATATCTTGTTTGAACCCATCATAGGGCCTATTATGTTAAATGGTTCCTAAATAGTTGACTTGTATCCTTCTTGGTATTTGAAAACATATATACCTTAAGATGGGAATACTAATTACACAATTTGATTTATGACTAAGCCTATAACTATTATTAATAAACATAAATAAGTTAGTAAATAATTGCATACTTATATAAAAAAATATATAAAATAGTATTCTTGTAATTAAGTAGATTAAATGAATAAATGAGCTTATTATTCATATATTAAAATTAATAAATAATTGATCTCAAATATTATCTTTTACATAAATGTATGTATTAATATACATATTAAGTTTTAGATGAAGGTAAAATCAATTTTTGAAGGGACCCCAAAACCCAAGTACAAAGAAAGAAAGTAAAGCCTCAACGACCATAGGTAGAACCTAAAAACTACTACAGAGAAGTAGCAAAAATAGGTTTTATATAGACCTGAAACCACTAGAGAGACCACCCGTCAAAACCCAGATTTAACAAAGATCTGGCTGCACCATAGATAGAAGATTACAAAAAGAAACCAGAGAACAGGACCAATAAACATAACCAACAAGAAGAACTAGACTATTCTTCCAGTTCCAAAATCATTTTAACAGTTTCTTTACCTTTCACAACAGTAGTATCCTGAGTAGTAGTTGCCACCAACTTGGCTCCCTCTTGTGTAGCCTTCTTTCTAGAGCTTTGTCTCATCCTTTTGCTAGGCCCCTCCAAGGATTTGGTCTCCTCGTTTGCTCTTTTTCCAATATTGACAGCTGCAGCACAAATATTGGACGTTACTTCCTCCATTTTCATTCTGTTCTCCTTAATGAGTTCTCGAAGGTTATTCTCGTAATCTTTGAGCTTGACAGGGATATCTCTTATCTGTTTTTCCATGATGTTAATTTTGTTCCATGTAGCTTTCTGGTTATCTTCCATAATTTCCACTTTCCTTTTGAGATCCTTAATCTCCTTACACATCCAAGAATCAAGTTGGAGAGAAGCCTCTGCTTTGCAATTAACCCAACTCATAGGTGTGTGCATTCCATCGATCTACCCCTTCTCTCTCCATTCCTCAGAATTCTTATTGGGACTGTTCCCACCTTCTTCAAAGTGATCCTCTCGGCCCCTTTGATAATATTCTTTGGTTCCAGTTTGAATTTCCATGTCCATTTCTTGTTTGTCATCCTGAACTGTATTTTCCTTTTCATTTCTTGAAATAGGGTCCTCAACAGGGCCATCCTGGACAATATCTTCGTCCGACACTTTCTAATTTTCCTCAATTTCTCCTTTACTATTTTCAGATTCCTCCTCTTTGTTGACTCCTTCTTTCTCATTCTTCTCTTGACATTCTTCATCTTCATTTGAATTTGTATTCCAGCTTTCAGTTCCTTCTTCTTCCTCCAAATTTTCCTCCCTAGGTTTATCAAATCTCTCCCACTCTGTATCTTCTTCTACATTCTGATTATTGGTGCTAGGGAACTTGATTTTGTCTTTCCCTTTTACAATTTCACTCCTTCTGCTCCCAGACTCCTTATTTTTCCCCTGGTTAGGGTTCTTAACCATAGCTTTATTCTTGCAGTAGCCTTTGATTAATAGAATTAGGCCTTCATGCAGGATAGGACACATTTCCTTCTTCCTGTGAGCAAATAAACTTTGGACTAAAGAATAGCGCAGGTAAAAGGGAAAAGACAGTCTTACCTTGTGCCTGAAATGATTAAGGAAAACAAAGTGGAATTTATGCACTCTCTTACTCCTTTCGTCCAGGATGAAATACTCCCTTATACAGCATAAGGCATCCCTCCATATCCCCTTAATCTGTTCCAATTCATAGAAATCTCCATTCTTGACCAACTTCTGCTCTTCCACATCTGTCTTGGGGAACTTACAAAAGGCCTCATTCAAAATGCTTGTCTGCTTGGAGAATTTAAGTCCATCCATAGGCAACCCTATAACCTCTGCTATAAAATCCTCTGTAAGGTTCACTGTGATACCATGCAATGTGACCCTGTCATCAATCCAATTTTTGAAAAAGGCCGTAGTGATATGCAGTTTTGACCCATGGAGTTTTTCCATATAGTTCATGGCTTTTCATTTTTGCAGGATTCTCCAGACATCTTGTTTCTCTCTCCATTCGTCACAGTTTTTGGGTTCCTACTTCCTTGGTTCTCCCTTCCTTTCATGAGCCATACTCATTTCCTTGGAAACCCAATCACTATGAACTTTAAAATGATCCCACTTGCTGCTAGTTTGATTTGAGAGTCAGCTTTGTTTGGGCACGTTCAGGATCCTCGGGAGCCTTCCACTTTCAAGAGCCTTCCTCTTTAATGATTGAAGACCTTTCCCCATGCAGCCACTTCTCCAAATCATTATGTTTCTATAACAATCTAATCATTCCCTCCTTTACATGAGTTGCATCATGAAGAATGAGTGCCCTTAGTTCCACCTTCTTTTCTAATGTTTCCTACCACCTCATTTTTTGTCCTGTTTGGACTGTGCAGTTTGCTAACCAATCTGCAACTCTGTTGGCTTCACAATAGGTGTGGGCTATAGTCGCTTTATCAAAAAAAATTATTAAGGTTTTCATCTCCATTACCATAGCCTCTATAGTCCAAGACATAATATTTTTATTATTAATAATATTTATGATGTTCAGTGAGTCCCCTTCTAGCCACAATTTGGGATATCCCGAATCCACAGCTATTTTGATGGTCTGAAGGGCGGCAATAGCTTCGGCAATGTGAC